>OY987329.1:53904405-54006010 GCA_963920685.1 Polydrusus tereticollis | reverse complement strand
AGTGGTGTACTAAAAACGTTAGAGAGCACTACAAACGAGTTTAATATACGTATTCCTCTCTCTTTCTTGCTAGGTGTTTTTGCTGATTATAAGAATGTAATTATGGGAAAACAAAAAATTAAGCTTGTACGTGCTCGACATGATGATAACTGCTATAAAAATGTTACTGCTAATGGCGATAAAAAGGCTGCCATAACTTTAAAGTCTATCGAGTTGAAAGTTAGACACATATATCCGAGCGATGCAATAAAATTGAGACTTTTAGATGACATTGCTAAAAATAAACCGATTTTTATCCCTTCTCGAAATTGGGAAATACACGAATTACCTGCATTAAAAACAACTAAGAAAGATATTTGGACTGGTAAAACAATGTCTGAACGTGCTCGATATGTCATTGTATTTTTTTATGGACAATCGTAAGGATAATTTTAAGTCCGACTGTACATATTTAGATAATTTGAGTATCACCGATGTTAAATTGTTTCTAAATTCCGAAGTGTATCCATATGAATCGTTAAACTTAAACTTTAACAATAGACAGTTTACAGAAGCTTACAGGATGTACACGGAATTTCAAAAATCATATCTAGGCAAGCCGACTAGTGAACCACTAATGGATTTTGCGGCGTTTGCCAAAAGGACTCTTTTTGTAATTGATTGTTCTAAACAAAACGAGAGCATCAAGAGTGCAACAGTTGATGTCAAGTTAGAATTTCAAAGTTCTGAAAACTTTTCGAATGTTGCACGTGCCTTCTGTATCATTGTTCACGATCGTATTCTCGAGTATCAAGCTTTAACTGGACAAGTAAGAGACCTTATGTAATCAGTTTGATTTGAGTCTTCAGACAATGAAGTTCGTTGTAGTCGATATTCAAGGATTTAACATACCTGAATTTTGCGCCAAAGAATTGGCTATTTACGATGGGAATAGTATGAAAAGTTACTTTTTTAAACCAGTTAAACCATTCGACACCTTAAGTAAGGCTTGCAAGAAACAAGTCAAATATCTATTTGGAAATCACCATGGTATCCTTTATAATTATGGTGATACCGATTACAAGGAGCTACATAATATCATCTACAACAATCTGATAGACGCAGACATTATTTACGTTAAAGGACGTGTTAAAGAGGAATTTTTAGTTAAAACATTTTTAGAATTAAACTGTAGGGTACCATATATTATAAACTTAGAAGACAACATTGGTGTACCAAAATTGGAGAAGGGAGATGTTGATGGTTGTAAATATCATATTTTAGATATTAATGTTTGTAGTGTTAGAAATGCCAAAGTGTTGTATCGATATATTTATAGTCTTTTACCTTAATAAATATTTAAATTTTTCAACAAGCCAGCTTTTATTTATTTCCCACGTAGCTCAAACGTCTTTGTTTCTTTATCGGAGTTGTTTTCTGTAACAGACAGGTCAACAGGGTCTGTTAAACAGGGTCTGTTAAACAGGGCTGTTCAGGTCAACAGGGTCCGTCGAACAGGGTCTGTTAAACAGGGTCCGTTGAACAGGATCTGTTAAACAGAGCTGTTCAGGTTAACAGGGTCCGTTGAACAGGGTCTGTTCAGGTCAACAGGGTCCGTTGAACAGGGTCTGTTAAACAGGGTCCGTTGAACAGGATCTGTTAAACAGGGCTGTTCAGGTTAACAGGGTCCGTTGAACAGGGCTGTTCAGGTCAACAGGGTCCGTTGAACAGGGTCTGTTAAACAGGGCTGTTCAGGTCAACAGGGTCCGTTGAACAAAGTCCGTTCACAACGGATCTATTTAGAATTAGGCTCTGTTTCGAAACTATCAGTTGCCCTCGAACCTATGACGAAGGTAGTTGAAGAGAAGATCAAAGATCATTTAAGTAATATTCGTGCGCTGAAGAAACGTATAAAGCTTTACGAAGACCGAAAATCTTTGGTTAAGTTACTGTCAAGACTTAATATTCAAGATGAGTGTTCAAATCAGATATGAAGTTGGAGATGACGTTACAGTAACATTTTCTACTGCAGACGAGCGAGTTATCGTTGAGATTGCTGAAGGAGAGCTTTATTTTTCCAATTATGATTTTGAGGAGTTTATAACTACCTACAGCGGTGTTCATGGATACTGGCCTGAAACTACTATTATAATTGACAACTACAATTTGCGTTTCCATACATACCTCGGCAGCCTATGTTTAACATTTGAAGAAAATGAGCAATACTTGTTTTGTTTTGATGAAAGTCTTATAGATTTATTCTCTAAACACATTGAGAATTTATATAAGATAAATTGTGTTTGCTTTAAAGATTAATATACTTGAATCTTTTTGTAATAAATGAAACTATGATTTAAAAACAAAGCATGTTTATTAAAAACGCAACAAGAACAGCTAAAATCAATAAATATATTAAAGTATAACTAGTCTTTTATTTGGTATAAAACAACTTTACTCAGGTCGACATTTTGTAAACGACTCATGACGTCACCCTAAACACGCGACATGTATTTGCAATCTTTCACCCCCCTGCCGTTAGGGCATTAGCTATATCAACTTTGGCCCTATTGGCCCGATCAACCCCGTTCTTTTTTTAAACGACTCATGACATCACCCTAAACACGTGACATACATCAGCTGTCGATTTTGACATTTGACAGGTGACATCTGACAGGTGACAGTTCTTAATTGACAGGTGACAGGTGTCATTTTCGGGTCATGCGCAAGAACCCATTTCATAGACCCCAGCTACGCATGCGCAATATCCTCGGCCCATTGGTTCCGGAGATATGAGTCATAAAAATCCCTCCGAAAATTAACATTGGAGGGCCCAGCCTGGTTTACCCTAATTTTGTACATTATAAAACACCACCATAACCCCACTTAAGGACCTTTTGTTCCAGCAATCTAATCAGATGTGCCCCCGTGGTTTCACGTTGTCAAACATTGTTTAGCAGTTTTAATCTATATGCTCTCGTAGCGTATTTTGCAAGGCTTTGAGGTTCGGCCCCAGAGGTTTATGGTTCAATTCCCGCTGACTGCACAAACTTTTTTTCTGTTATTATTTATTCATTATGTTGTTCAATATTGATTATTTAGATAGATGTTCAGGTTAGGTACTTGGGTTTGGGTACTATTGAGAACGTGGTACGTCATCTCTCCTCCGCTATAAATGTAATAACACGTGACCATGTGTCATAAAGTTGGGTTAGAATCTTGAAATAATGAGGGCTGATAATACCAGGGGGGCGCCACTTAGGCTAAGACGGGTCCTATATTAATGACATCGGATACCCTCGGGCGATCATCGGGTAACCATCGGGTGACCACCGCTCGGGGTCGCTGACCTGCCTGAGCTAGCCTCGCGAATTATGCATAGGGTCTCGCGGTATCGCCTTCTATCATCATGCGCGCTCAACGCCTGTTGTGGAAGCTTCCTCCGCCGCGGGTCTGGGGCTCGCGCCGACCAAGTGACCACGCCTTAAAATGGCACCAAAAATGCAGATTTCGGCTCCCATGTTATTTCTTATGGGATTGTGTCCTGGGAGTCACATTGCTATTCTACTGGTATCCTTTATAATTATGGTGATACCGATTACAAGAAGCTACATAATATCATCTCCATCAATCTGATAGACGCAGACATCATTTATGTTAAAGGACGTTTCAAAGAGGAATTTTTAATTAAAACATTTTTAGAATTAAACTGCGGGGTACCATATAATATAAACTTAGAAGACAACATTGATGTACCAAAATTAGAGAAGGGAGATGTTGATGGTTGTAAATATCATATTTTAGATATTAATATGTTTGTAGTGTTAGAAATGCCAAAGTGTTGTATCGATATATTTATAGTCTTTTACCTTAATAAATATTAAAATTTTTCAACAAGCCAACTTTTATTTATTCCCCACGTAGCTCAAACGGTTTTGTTTACAACAGATTCATTCAACAGGTTCTGTTCAACAGGGTCCGTTCAACAGGGTCTGTTCAACAGGATCTGTTCAACAGGGTCCGTTCAACAGAGTCCGTTCAACAGGGTCCGTTCAACAGAGTTCGTTCAACAGAGTCCGTTCAACAGAGTCCGTTCAGGATCTATTTAGAATCAGGCTCTGTTTCGAAACTATCAGTTTCTCTCGAACCTATGACGAAGGTAGTTGAAGAGAAGATCCAAGATCATTTAAGTAATATTCGTACGCTAAAGAAACGTATAAAGCTTTACGAAAACCGAAAATCTTTGGTTAAGTTACTGTCAAGACTTAATATTCAAGATGAGTGTCCAAATCAGATATGAAGTTGGAGATGAAGTTACAGTAACATTTTCTACTGCAGACGAGCGGGTTATCGTTGAGATTCCTGAAGGAGAGCTATATTTTTCCAATTATGATTTTGAGGAGTTTTTAACTACCTACAGCGTTGTTCATGAATACTGGTCTGAAACTACTATTATAATTGACAACTACAATTTGCGTTTCCATAAATACCTTGGCAGCCGATATTTAACATTTAAAGAAAATGAACAATACTTGTTTTGCTGGGATGAAAGTCTTGTAGATTTATTCTCTAAACACATTGAGAATTTATTTAAGATAAATTGTGTTTGCTATTAAAAATTAATATACTTGAGTCTTATTTTGGAGGAAATGAAACTATGATTTAAAAAATATGGCATGTTTATTAAAAACGTAACAAGAACAGCTAAAATCAATAATTATCTTAAAGTATAACTAGTCTTTTATTTAGTATGAAACAACTTTACCCAACAAAAAAACCAAAGCACCTAACCTAAAATAAATACCTTAGTCTAAAATAAATATCTTAACCTAAAATAAATATCTTAACCTAACAACCCCCTAGCTACCAAAGAATGTCGAGGCATAAAAAGCTGCACACATAATCAGTCTTTTCTCTCCTGTGAATCCTCATCGTACAATATCAAATCTCGATGGTCCCAAGCAGGCGTGTACTCGGAATCCGGTATAAGGAAACGCTTGTCGTCCGCGTGACAACGCCACCTTATTTTTAAGTTCGACATACATATTGTGTAATTGAGAACGGAAAGTCGACATTTCACGATATATTTTAGTACCCTCTACGTCAACCGCCTGTTTATAGTCTGTATCCTAAGCTCTTTTTTGAAACGTAGTCGGGTACCCCTTTGGCTTTTTTGGTCAACTCGCCGTCTACATTTACACAATATGCCTTCGCACCGGTTCCATAGAATTCCCAAACAATTTTTCCTGCATACTCATCCTTCATACGGCCCAAGATGGATGTGTTTACAGGAATATTATGTGGGTTATCCTTTGAGTAATTGGACGTATCAAATCTGTCTAAATTTTCCTTTATATCATCGAAAAAAATTTCGGTGGTAATTTGCAAGATTAACGAGTCGCTATCAGTGTAGAGCAGGACTGCTTTATCCCCGTACTTGGGTTTAATATAATCGTACAAAAAGTCATACATAATTGTCTTGGAGATTTCCAAAATTGCAAAACTTGCATAAATATGTTTATTATATACGACTTTCTGTTTCTGCATCTGTATAGCAACCAGATTCTCGGAAAATATTGTTCGATTTTCGAAATGCGGTTTCATAGTTAACGCTTCTGCTCCCAGTCTCTTACCAATATTTTCCCAATGGGTAACAAGTCTAACATCTACCCTTTTCTCCACGTTCTCCATCGTTTTGCCAAACACGGCATTATTCATAAGTTTAAAAAAGTCTTTTTCAAACTTATTTTGAGCTTTGTTTCGTAATGCCGTGTTCATGTCAATATATTTTTTTAGCCAGGGTGATTGATCAAAAGAAAGGACGCGGTGAATTTTGGTTAACTTGAGGCCGTGATTTAGTGATTGTCACAAATTTTAACAATGAATAACGTATTTTTCTTTTTTATTAAAATTTGGGATTAATTTGGAAATTTTTGAATTTGTCTTTGGTGGCTCGATGGATTCTGGGCAAAAGGGTAGCTCGTTGTGTAGATAATGCAAATTTTCAGGATATTCTAAATCCACTTCCAAAATGTATCCGGGATCTGAATCGTTTTCAATGTTCATGTAATCTAAATTTTGAATTTCAACCATCTCCAACCACTTAAAATTACCAGTTGGTAAATATTGAGACATGGCCGCTCCATAAAAATTGGTAGCGTCCAAGTACATGATGTAAGAGGTAGGTTTAGAAGCGTCATAATGTGGGATAAATTTGTTGTTCGCGATACCTTTCCTAGCACTACACTGACTGACTCCACCGCGAATACCGCGTTTCAGAAGATGTATCATATCAATGTCTGTAAGCAGGGTAATCTGGGTTTTTTCCAGAGAGCGCAGCCGCATCCCATGAAAGACCGGGACTTGTGAAATACTGCACACGTTCGAGCTTATAGGCGTTCATACAAACATTTCTGAAATTTTCAAAAGCATCTGCTAGCAGTAACACGTCGGATTTTAAATAAATGTCTGAATATTGACCTAAATTCTCGCATTTAAACAGGTTCCATACTGCCCAGGCACGCTTGTATTCCTCCACAGAAATATCTTCTTTTTTTAAACTATTGTAAAATTCCTCATGTGATGGTAGCTCTGTCGTATTTAATTTTAAAAAAGAATCAACATACGAATATGGAAAAACACCCTTCTGTCGAACAAGTTTAAACTCGTCTTTATTTGGAAAATATTTTCTGACTTCGCGACATTGTTCTGGTTTTAAATTTTGACTAAGTTTATCCAAACTACTCTCCATAAAGCGAAAACTATCGAGAAAGCGTAATTTTAAAAATACATTTTGTTCCTTGTCTTTTTCCACTTTGAATGTATCCACCAAAATATGTTTGGTGAACGAGACGTAACGTTCTTTATTTTGGGCGATAACATCCAGCTTTTCCTGTTAGGTAGCCAACTGTTTAACCATCAGATGGCTGTCGAAGCCGGATAGGTTGTGGAAAAAGATGGGTATAAATTTTGGAACTTTAAAGTTGACATTGCAAATAGAGTGAGCTGCCCCTCTGAATTTTGATGTGAGATGATCGTGATCTCTTACTCTTTCATCACATTTTTTTTTTTTTTTTGAGCAGTGGAAAATCTTCCAAAAGACACCGGGACTAGAAATCTTTTTTGTGCTTACATCCGGTAGTGCCGGATTTTTACCGGCTAAGAACCACTGCTTCTTCTCTTTCATCGCGTCCATGGAACCGCTTTCACATTACATCATGGGGCGATAGTCTGTATTTAGTATTTATTTTCACGTGAATAAAGCCGATTGTCTCCTTTCCTCTTTTTCCTTTTTTGACATAATCTTTGTTATTAGGTTGTTGATCTTTTCCCAGCCTTGTTTGTTCCTTGTCATTTCTTCTATCATATTGTCTGCGTTAAGTGGGTGTCCTAGTCTTGTTTCTGTCTTTCCCTGTCCCATCTTGGGCATCTGAACAGTGTATGTTCCGCGTCGTCCACCTCCTGACAGTATATGCACCGCTCGTCATCTGTTTTCTGAATCCTCTTTATGTATGTTCTAAAAGAACCATGTCCTGCCAGCGCTTGCGTCATGAAATCGTTTAGACTCCTAAAGCCGCATTTCGTCCACCCGATAAGGTCAGGGATCAGTCTTTTGGTCCATTGTGCTGTTTCTATATGTCCCTCCCATCTGCTTTGCCATTCCATCATTACTCTATGTCTTTCTTCTTCTTTTGCTTCCCTCGCATTTCCACCTCCTCTGCCGTAGAGTATTTTCCTTTCCACGACTGGGAGGTCAATGGGGACAACCCCCTTGATGACCTGTAGTGCCGCTGCTGACACCGTACGGTAGGAGCTTGCTACCCTAAGCAGCATCTTTCTTTGCGCTTTTATGAGTAGGTTCTTGTATGTGGCTATCCTCATGGCGTCATGCCAGATAGGCGCTCCGTATAGTAGCGTAGATTGCACAACTGTGTTTAGTACCATTCTTTTCCCATATCCGGGCCCCCCACGTTTGTCATTATTCTGGATAGGGCGGCGGATCTTTTTTCTGCCTTAGTCACGGCCGTTCTTATGTGTGGTCCGAGTGTTCCCAGGTGGTCCAGTTCTATTCCTAGGTATCTCATAGTTTTTTTTGGGTGTATGGCTTCTCCCTGCAGTCGAATGTGACGTCGCCTCTTTTTTTGGGGCCTTTCAGGATTACAGCTTCAGTCTTCTCTGGTGCGAGTTTTAGGTGGTGCTTTGTCATCCATATGTCTGTTTTGTGTATGGCTTTATTTGTTTGGTTTATTAGTGAATGTCTGTCCTCCGCTGCTACCACTATCGCCACGTCGTCTGCAAATGCCACAACTCTGACTCATCTTGGCCACTCCATCCTTAGGAGATCATCGTACATCAGGTTCCACAGGGTTGGCCCCAGCACCGAGCCCTGTGGGACACCGGCCGTCACCTCAGCAGTTGTGTTCTTGTCAATGATGCTTAGGTACTCAGATATGATATTTCTAAGGTATAAAGATAACCTCTTTTTCCTTATAGCCTCCATTATGTCTAACCAGGCTAGACAGTTGAACGCGTTTTTTACGTCGAGTCCGACTATGGCAATCCATTTTGCTGCCCTATTTTCTCGTTGGATGCGGCCAACCACCTTCACAGCTCCCAGCGTCGATCGTCCCTTTCTAAAGCCGTATTGGCCTTCTGCCAAGCCCCCCTTTTCTTCCATTTCCGTCTCCAGCCTTTTCTTCAGCATAGATTCGTACAGCTTGCTTATTACGTTTAACAGGAATATTGGCCTGTATTTCCCTTCTTGGCTTTTTGGTATTAATACCAGTTTTGCCTTTTTCCAATCCTCCGGAAATATCTGCTCTGTCAGGAACGTGTTTAGCATTTGCAGAATCCAGTTTCCTGCTACGATGACCGTCTCTCTCAGTGCCTCTGTGGTAATCCCATCTTCGCTCGGTGCTTTTTGTGTCTTCATTTTATTCGCCGCATAGTGTAGTTCCTCCTGCGAGAATAGGGTTACGCCTACCGCTTTCTCTTCTCTTTTCCAGTGGTCACGCCTCTTTGGGAATAGGAGTTTTACTATTTCTTCTTTCATGTCTATGGGGATGTCATATGGTGTCAGCATGTTAAGACTCCTCATGGTGATTTTGTAGGCATCGCCCCATACGTCGTTTTCTAGGTCTCTGCAGATTTCTTCCCATTTTTTTTTTCTCCGTGTTTATGAGTTTCTTCAAATCTTTTTTGAGTAGTTTATATTCTTGTATGGCTTCTGTGTGTTCTGGGGTTGCGTTTGCCTTATAATTTTTTGCCAGTCTTCGCCTTGCTTTATTGCAGTTTTCCCTTTTGGCTTTTATGTCTTCTGCCCACCAGTACGGCATATGTTTGCGATTTCCGTTTTTTAGCTGACTTCCTCTAAGGGCCTCTTTTACGTTAGATGTGAAGTTTTTGGTTGTAGTGAGGGTGTTCTCACCGTCAGTAGTCTCGAGTTTCCAGGCGAGTAGTTCCAGTTATTTCTCGGAGGGTTCTTTCCGTTAAAAGTCGGTTGTTTCTGTCCCGTTACGTTGAAAAGAATGTATTGGTGGTTCGTTGTTGTTTCCTTGTTCATAATCTGCCAGTTTTTTTTATTTTACTCGCGATGCGTGGTGTCGCGCATGTCACGTCAATGTACGACTTTGTGTTTTTCCGAATAAAGGTGGGTCGTTTGCCTGTGTTTATTGCGGTCATGTCCAAGGTTGCCATCCATTCTGTGAAAATTTCTCCTCTTTGGTTTTGTGTGGGCGAGCCCCATTGTGGAGACTTTGCGTTTATATCAGCCGGTACTATGCATTCCTTGCCTGAATTTTTACCTCTTCCATTATGCTCTCCACTCTCTTCTTGTATTCATCCAGTGGAATGTTTGGTGAGATGTAGCAGCAGATCATCTTAAAGGTTTCAAAATTTACTTCTAACGTTCCCTTTTTTTTAATGACATTCCTAATCTGGATCCTCCGATTTCTAAAGTAGATTGCCACCTTCTGTTCCTGGTCTCTAATCCAACCTTGTTTATTTGTTAGTGCAAGGTTTGGTTCCCCCACTACAAGTAGATCCACATTAAATTCGCTGGCCGTTGCAAGGGCGACATCGTGGGCGAGTCTTTCTCTCCCCAGGTTTGTTTGCAGTATAGTGAGTTGTCTGTCTGTCTGTTGTCGTGCTTTCTCCATTATTTATTTAATTTTTTGTCCGTGTGTCTGTTTTTTCCCCCTCTTGCTTTTCGTCTTTCGTCCATTACCAGTTTTCTGCATTTGGGGCACTTCATTTCGTTTCCCCTATGTCCCTCGGTCTCGCAATTTCCACAGTACTCCGTGTTTTCTTCGGTACATTGTTTTTCAATGTGGCCCTGCTATCCACATCTGTAACATATATTCATCCTTTCTGGTCCTCTGCAGCTTGTTCCGGTATGTCCATATCCATGGCATTTATAGCATTTCTGTAGCACTATCCTTTCGGTTACGCTACAGCTCATCCATCCTATCTTCACTCTGTCCATGGTTTTAAGTGTTTCTGCGGTGTGTCCTGCTGCTTCTATCTTGCATTTTGGATGTTTCCGTATGCAGGTCTTAGTGACCTGCATGTCACTTGTTCGCCTTTCGCCACGTTTAGAGCCGTTACCAGTGCTTCTTGCAACTCTTCTATTGTAAAAACGCTGTCGAGGCCCTTTATGTGGAAGATCTTGCTATGTTTTTTGCCTCGGGACACTATCTCGCTGCCCTCCAGCTTCACTTCAAGGTGCGCCTTCATCTTGTCCGCTTCCTCTTTCCCGCCCTTTATCGATAGAACTAGGTCCCCATCCTTAGATTGCCTAGCTCCTATCACTTCTATGGGTTCCTGTTTTTTTCCCACCTCTTCTCTGACTTTCTTTACGAGGTCTGCATATCGGTTTTTCCCCGCTTTCACTATTATCGTGCCCGTTTTGAGGGTGTTCTGTCGTGTTGTTGTCCTTATTTTGGGTCGGCCTTCTTTCCGTGTTTTTCTGGTCCGTCCCTTGGCTGCCCCTTGGTATGTGTAGACGTACTTGCACTTCTGTATTTTGGAAGACCCACTCTAGTACCTTCATGGCGTTTTCTTCGTCCATCCCGTCTGGCCTAGCTATCGCTATGGTTTTTCTGTTTTCCTTCAGGATGATGTCTTTCATTGCCAGCACGACTTCCACGAATCCGTTAACTCTGTTGACCTCGTCGTCAGCTCTCGGGGGTATCAGCTTCAGTACATACCTCTCGCGTATTGTATTTGTTTGGGGAAGCGTTGAGCTTACCTTTATGTATTTTGCGGTTCCTCTGTCAGTGTTTTCGTCGTTGCTTAATTCCAAAAGTTCGGGAAAGCGGTCCTTCATTATTTTGCCTATCCCTCTTTCCATATTGGGGTCTTCAGTATATATTGCCAGATCGGCGTCGTGTGCTAGCAGGGGGCTGCCTATCCGGATATGCGTCGTTTGAAAGATCTACAGTGGCCAGTCTTCATCGAGTAGTTCCAGTAGTTTCCTTGGGTCATCCACTTCTCTAAGCTTTTCTTCCATGCTAATTACTGCCGCACTATTTTCCCTGTCTTGGGGTTCCAGGTCTGTCTGGGTACCTCGAGTCTCTGTCCCTTGCTTTATTGTCTCCTTTTCGTGGCTTGTCTGCTCTTCTACTTGTTTTCTCTCCGTTGCCCGCCGCATTTTATTATAGATTTCAGATGTTGTGCTGGACTTTACGGTGTCCCGGAGGGTTTTCATTTTTTGCTCCACTTCCCCGAGCATATCTTCCTCTTTTTCTCCAGTTAGCCATGTCTGAACGGAGGGTCCTTCCGTTTTCCTCTCGGTTCCTTGTTCGCTTCTTTTCCTCTTACTTGTTTGAATTAGCGAGTCTTCTATCGTGTGGACCACCTCGCTTGTTGGGGGATTCTCTTTATTGTCTCTTGGGGGGCTTCTGCACAGGCTTAGCCTGGGGTGGAAAGGATCTGTTTCCTCTTCAGCATTTTCCCCCTGCTCTCTTTCTGGGAGAGACAATGACCTGTTTCGGGAACCCTTCATTAGTTCCTTAAAGAATTGTTTGGTGGCTTCGTCTTTTTCTTCATGCTTTTTTTAATCTCCTTTGTTTTAACCTCAGTATTTGCTTTGATTGTTTCTGTTTCTTCCATAATATTCCCACGAGTAGGGTCGAAAAGAAAGTCGTGCGCCCTTACCACACCAAGGCATTGCTCTCGCCTTATCCCCTAGCCCTCGCCATGACTGGGGGGGGGGGGGGGCATCGTTCGTGACTATCTGTCGTGCAGCCATTCACCCATCGGCACGGTCGCTTACACCTTGGGTTCCGGACTTATAAGGTTTACTCCTTTACTGGTTTTGGTCCGCCTCGGCATGTCCACCGGTACCTCCCATATCTGTTGGGCATTCCCCGATCCGCCACCTGGGGAGGCGCCCGGTATGGGACCAGCAACCCGGCCGGGCCTCTTTCATCACAAGTCGTTGTAAAGTCGTTTACAGTCCTTTTCCAACGTCTCTACAAACATATCACTAGCATTATCACCCCTATAAGTCCTGAATTGAGAGTGTGAATCGTCGAAAGAACATTTAATGTAATAGGCAAAAGAGTAAGGCGTATGCTTATGGGTTTTGATGGTGTAAGATTGGTTAGGGAAGAGCTCATTTTCCTCTATTTCAATAGGCCCAACAACAGTTTCAAAATCCGCATACACTACAAACGGTACTTTTAATTTTTTATCGAAATTTTCAAACTTAAACTCATTCTCGGGAACGTCTTTGCCATATTTATCCTTGCGCAAATTAGTAGTTGGGAGTTTAACCGAAACGTGTTTACAATCGTGAGCCTGATGGGCTATTAATTAATCTTTAATGTAAAAATATTGCAAACAACCATCACATAAGTACTTCGCGCCATTGCGTTTTGTTAATTGACTTGACACCAGTCTAGACAAGTTTCTTATTAAACAGTAATGATTATTCCCAAAATGGTCACTAATTAATAACAAATTTACATGTCTGTTTCTGCGAGATTTGGTAAAGTGTAAAGGTCCAACGACTTCAACGATATTTTTTCCGTTCTCGTAAACTTTATCAAGTCCGTAGACATTGCCCGAAATAACGTTGAGTTCTTCAAACCTTGGTATATCGACAAGTTTCATAGAAGAAGCGCTTATACCTGTAAAATCCAACTCGTTCTCAAAAGGCAAGTAGTTCGCGACTCTATTTGCATTTTGTGTTCTATCAATTGGATGTAGAGCAGCCAAGACTGACCATGTAAAACATTTCTCATCGTTGTTCTGAATGTTGAGTACCGCTTTCTTTGCGTCGATCGTCTTTGGCAGCGGTATATAGGAAGACGCCTTTAGGGGGTTGTACCTATTGATACTTAATTCTAGGGGAAGGAGCTGCTGCAAGGCCCAACCTGTAACAAGGAGACATAATTAACATTTAGCCTAGACTAGCTCCGAAACTTTGAATTTGACGACTTGACTTCCATTGCTTCTTTAGACTGCAGGAGGAAGCGGCCGAATAGTTCCATGCCAACCTTAATGTTGGAGTGAAGGTTGACATTGCTTTCCACCAACGCTACTGTTTTATTTTTTAAATTTTCTAAAAATCTCTTTACGTTGGTGGAATCCGCAGTACCATCCAAACGATAGGTAGCTAAACGGCCTTTGAACGAGGTCTTTATCAACTGTATACCCTCCTCCTGCACTACGCAACACTTTTCCCGCTGCTGAAGGGTTCTAACGTGTCCACCCCAGCCACTGACGGGAACCTCCCGTTTACAGGATTTGCAATGTTGCGTAGCCGCTAAAAATATTTAACACTGTTTATTTATTCTAATATTTACCAAAATAATAAACTTACCGTCTTGAAAGTCAAGTCTAGCTCGCTTCGCCATAGTTTATTCACCGATTAAACGTGGCGTCACAAATAAATATTTCTATAACATTCACAATACAGAGTAACAAATAATTATTTCTAAGCACTTTCGTACTTACCAAGAATTTAAATAACTTCACACACTACTAAATTTTTAACTCTGCTACTCGTCAGCTGCTGTTGCTCGTCGGCTACTGCTTTAACGCCGTTCTGTTCTCGTATTTATGTAGGTCGGTGATGTGGTCAGAATATGCATTTACGTAAATAATATGCATTCTAGTTATGTATTTTCCGACTACAATATTTTAATTGCGAGGTGATAAATAACACACGTGTCAAGGTTGTTTTGTTTCGCAGAATTTTTCGTGTTATAAAAATATGTTGTGAACCGTATAATATATATAATTAAAATTATCTGCTTGTTATATAATAAACTTGTTAACTGATAATAAATTTAACTAAATAGAATACCGCGTCTAAAAGGATTCTTATAGTTTAAATAATTGATTTTTCGTAGGGGTTATTGGAATGTCATTTTAGTATTTAAATCAATAGTAACTCTTCGTGCCATTTAGGCATAAGCTATGCTAACTTTGGTTCTATTTACGCCACCAACCCCGTTTTTTTTGTAAACGACTCATGACGTTGGCCTGAACACGTGACATGTATTCGCAACCTTCCACCCCCTGTCGTTAGGGCATTAGCTATACTAACTTTGGCCCCAATAGCTCGATCAACCCCGTTCTTTTTTAAAACGACTTATGACATCGCCCTAAACACGTAGCATGTATTTGCAACCTTCCACCCCCTGCCGTTAGGGCATTAGCTATACTAACTTTGGCCCTATTGGCCCGATCAACCCCGTTCCTTTTGTAAACAACTTATGACGTCACCCTAAACACGTAGCATGTATTTGCAAGATTTCACCCCCTGCCGTTAGGGCATTAGCTATACTAACTTTGGCCCCAATGGCCCGATCAACCCCGTTCCTTTTGTAAACAACTTATGACGTCACCTTAAACACGTGACATACATCAGCTGTCAATTTTAACATTTGACAGGTGACATTTGACAGATGACAGTTCTTAATTGGCAGGTGACAGATCTTAATTGACAGGTGACAGGCGTCATTTTCGAGTCATGCGAAGAACCCATTTCATAGACCCCAACTACGCATGTGCAATATCCTAGGCCCATTGGCTCCGGAGATAGGACTCATAAAAATTGCTCCGAAAATTAACATTGGAGCACCTATGATGCAGAACTCTCCTATTCCCACTACTCCCACCATTTAAAAATTAAATCATCAAAGTGGACATCCCAACCAATTTGAGATTTCCTAATTTCTTGCATAATTATTTTAAAACTTACTTTAATAGGACCAATTAAACCTAGAGGATCATACATTTGGGCTATTATGGACAGCACTTCACGCTTAGTAACGGAAGCAAAATTCTTAACATCTGGGAGGGAAATTGAAAAAGTATTAGTATTAGGGTTCCAAAACATTCTCCGCACTTTATTAGAAATTCCATCAACTTTAATATCGTTCGTTTCTTGAGAATAAGTGGGGAATTCAGAGGGGTTTACTTCTTTCAAAATAATGTATGAATTGGAGCACCATTTGTGCAATTTAAAATTACCTAATTCACAGAGATTTACTAATTAATTGTACAATTCAGACAATTTATCAAGGGAATCTGTCCACACAAAATATCATACACATAACATTGAGTAATAAGTGTGTTCGAAGCTAATGGCAATGTATTTTTATGTGTTAGGGCTAATTGACTTAATACTCTTGTAGCTAAGAAGGGAGCACAATTTGTTCCATAAGTGACTGTCAACAATTCAATATTCTGAAGTTCGCCAGACGAGGTTTCTCTCCATAATATATTTTGTAAATGACTGTGTTTAGGGTTAACTCGTATCTGACGATATATTTTCTCTATATCAGCGGTTAAAACAAACTCGTAACTGCAAAATTTTAACAAAATATTAAAGAGCTCTGGCTAAACAGTGTAACCCTTACATAGCGTACCTATCATTTAAGGAAAGGCCTGTGGTGGTCTTCATCGAAGCATCAAACACCACCCTTAACTTAGTAGTTTTACTTTCTTCTTTTATTACACAGTGATGGGGTAAAAAATATTTGTTGTCTCCATGAGAATGTTTTATAGAGAGGGGAATCACACGAGCATGGTTTAGAGAGACATATTCGCTTATAAACTTATTGTAATCTTCAAAGAGTTGAGGGTGTTTCCTAAATATATTTTCTAAATGTAAAATTTTTTTCTTAGCAAGAAAAAATGATTCACTCAATGGGAAATCTTATTTTGGGATTCTAAAAGGGAGGTCTACCTGATATGTGCCATTTTTCAATACTACAGTGGATTCGAGAAATTTCTTATCAATCAGCGTGTTATCTGGGATGTAACAATTTGTCTTTAACACGTTTAGTGCCAAAGGCCTATTGACCAGATGGGTACCAGAATCCGATATTAACTAGCATTAGGTTTGGGTTGGGTAAACCTCTGTAACCCCGATCCTTCTTATATTTTTGTAAAAAAAGCCTATTTTTGCAGAAAAAAATACTCTACGAGTTATATCGTAGTTGGTATCTGCAAACAAAATTCATTAACACGTACCAAGTACGAGATAACTCGTAGATCGTAGTTGGTTCCAAAATTATTCGGAATTTCAGGACCGTGCTGCTGGCCTCGTGGCACGCGATGTGCGATCACGTCTCATCACGTTAGTGTTGAATTAGCAGGACGGGAGGCTATTTGTTTGCTTTTTATAAATAAGTGCGGCCACAGAATGTGCGGCACTGCGTGAGGTTTAGTTATTTTTACGTATTATTTACTTACATATGTAGAGTGCCATAATTTTTTGACTACAATGGCTAATAAAAGAAAGCTCACTGACAAGGAACTAGAAGGTTATGCCAATATGAGTGAAGAAGAGTGGGATAACCTTCTTCCTGAAGGCGGAAATTCTGATTCCGACGAATTTATTCCTTCCAACAACTCGAGTGACAGCGAGTATTCGAATGCTAGCGGTAAAAATGTGTTAAGCGCTAATGAAGACATCTCTATACTATCCAATTCACCAATAAATACACCCGTACCAGTGCAGGTTGGGAACACTACCGATGATGAGTGGATAGACATAAATGAAGATCCCCCTTTATTTACATACAGCGAGGAGCCAGGTTTAAAAATTGACTTGACAAACTTTGGTGTGAAAACTTTAGTGGATTTATTTTTTTCTGACAATTTTTATAATTCAGTAGCACTAACCGAATTGCTGACAGATAGGAAAACTTATATTTGTGGTACACTACGCGGCAACAGGAAGGGCAACCCAAAATGCGTTATAAACCAGAAGCTAAAGAAAGGCGAACTTACTTGGAAGCGAAAAAAATCGGTCGTAGTGTGCAAATGGAAAGATAAGAGGGATGTGTTGGTCATTTCAAATAAACATAAAGTAGACACGACAGAAGTTTGCAATCGCAATGGAAAGAAGAGCCTAAAACCCAACATTGTTCATGATTATAACACTGGAATTTCGGGCGTTGATCGCGCTGATTAAATGCTTTCTTATTATTCTGCACTAAGAAAAACTATAAGGTGGCCGAAAAAAGTTGGACTACATATTTGTGAAATGTACATCCACAATGCCCACATTCTGTACCAAAAAGTTTTAGGTAAAAGATATAATTCCTTGCGCTTTAGAGAAGAGTTTGTAAAGGCTTTGATTGGTGATAATATGAAAAATACGCAAAAAAAGGCCAGGAATGAAGATTTTCATTACTTAGAGGCTTTGCCATCCACTGAAAAAAAAGTACGTCCAACAAAACCATGCAGAGTTTGCACAAAAGATAAAAAGCGTCGTGAAACTCGTTATTTTTGCCCTATTTGTGAAGAAAAACCGGCCCTATGTGTCGAGAACTGTTTTAGAAACTACCATGTTTCATAAAAAATATTTTTTTTTAGTTTAAAAATATTTGTTTATATAATATAATAATTTTTGGCCATGTAAATGATGTTTATTTTGAGTTCATGTTACCTTAAAAGTTAATTTGTAAGAAAATACTGATTCTTTAAGTATTTATGAATTTTTCCCTTATTCTACTTTTTGTATAATAAATAATCTAAAACCAAATGCCAGTATCAAATTTTCATTCCTGTCCCATAGCCCGAGCACCCTATATTTGCACGTATTTGCTACGATATCTCTCGTACTTGGTTTTACAGATCAAGACGCAGAGTACGAGTTATCTCGTAGCTGGGGTCTCGGACCCGATTACCAACTACGAGAAAACTCGTAGTTGGCACTCAACGTGTTAAAGAGTTGGAGATCTTCAATCAGCCAAAACTTTTCCAAAATTGAATCTAGAGTGGGTTCTTCTAAATAGCGTCGAACAAAAAGACAATTACTTTCGTTATAGTGCTTGCTATTACTATTTACAATACTACTATGTCAGAAACCTTAATCATAGCAGTTGCTAATAAAACTTCATTGTCATCCGCAGCGAAAACGGAGAGCGTTTGGTAGTTTGTACTATTGGGAGGGGGGGGGGGGGGTTCTGAGAGCTATTAGTACTGTTTCTAATTTCTGAGTAGTTATTACAGGGGTTTTTAGTGTTCTGATTTTGAGGCATACCTTTAAGAAGTACCCACGTTTACTGCATCTATTGTAAATGGAATTTCATGTAGGGCATAAACAACGTAAATGCTTTTTATTCTTTGCACTGAAGTAGCATTAATAAGCAGAATTAATAATTTTATTTTTAAGTTTTTCCCATGTTTGTGTACTTCCGGAAGTCACAGAATTTACAAAGCTTGACAATAACATAAAATATAAGCTTCTTAGTTTTTCTGTGCAGCTTCTACCGATTGGGCTTGACTCGCGGCGTCTTAGAGTTGCAATATACTATTTTCTAATAAACGGTGTCCAATATGATTTAAACTCAATACACTGATAAAAGAATATCTTATATTATCATTGCAGCATTCATCTGCAGCCTTATAATTGCAATTCTTACTTAGTTGTTTTAATTCTTGCAAATATTTATTATTGTCTCACCAGGCTGCTGTTTTCTAATAGTTAAACAGTGTCTGGAAAATACCTCGTTTTTAGGCTTAAAAAAAAATAGAATCCAGAGTTTTAACAGCTTCTTAATACGTTTTTCAATCGATAATAAATTCGAAGTTTGTACGACTTCATTATTAAATTAATTAAAAGTTTAAGTTTACCATCATTGTCTATGTTTCTGATAGGTGATATGAAATTGTTATATGTTACCTTCCAATGGGTTCATTCTAGAGCAGCCTTGGGAGAGTTCTGATCAGTGTCAAATTTTTCAGGTCGTAGAAGTTTATCTATTCTAGTTAAATACATTTGATATTACGCTTTGTTTGATTACAATACAGCATGACATGAAATAATACATTTTGACAACTATACATAAAAATTTAACCGACTGGTACAACAAACAAACAGGTGTATTAAATATAGCACTGTCGCTACCAACGTTAGGATATGAGCAACCTTATGAAACAAAATCTTTACAATGATAGCGCCATCAGGGTCTGGTTGAAAAACTAAATGAACGGGGTTAAGTTATCCTAGCCTGCACCGAATTCAAAAATTACTTTAATGCAAGTGACAAATCAGAAAAGACAGCGACAAATTAAAACTAGAAACCAGGTAACAAGCGTCAGTTTGTCAATTATCAGCTGTAATCTATTGACGTTTATACTAATTGAAAAATGGCCACCCCCTAAGTAGACAACCGAAAATACAGGGCCACGAATTTTGCTCCGTGTCGCTTCTGTTTCGTGTAGTTTTTTAGGGTTTAACTTTTAACGATTTTAAGGAAACATGGAAACATTTTGTCAATGAGAGTGAATATAATTTAATGTGTCGAATAGCTATCAAAAGATTAATGTCTCAAATACCTCAACTAAAAATCAGTTTTGTGATACATTACAAGAAGAACACATAAGCGATACGAATTATGACAAAGTAAAGGAAGTCTGGATTTATTTGGATGTAAGAGCTTAAGAGATTACTCTGATTTGGATATAAATTGTGATGTTTTCTTATTAGCAAATGTTTTTGAACCGTTTATAAATTAGAATCTGCGCAGTGTTTTACTCTACCAGGTTTATGTCTTAATTACATGCTCCGCATGACTTAGGTAAAGTTAGAGGTTTTGACGGACATTGATATAAGTAACTTTTAAAAAGGCCTTCGCGGTGATATAAATCAGTGTACGGAAAAGAAGCACATCGCAAATAATTCATATTTCCCAAACTATAATTCTTCAGAACCCTCTTCATTTGTAACGTATTTAAATGCGGCAAATTTATATGACCACAGTAAGTCCCAAGCTTTGCCATTTGGCAGTTTTAGATGGTTATCGGAACGTGAAATTTTAGATTTAAATATAGTGAATGTTGTTGATAAAGTCCCTATGAATATGATCTGGAAATGGGCGTGCATTATCCGACAGAATCACATGACTTGCATTTTGATATTCCTTTCATAGTGGAAAATGTAATTTCACCTACTAACTAGGCAAAGTTGTCAAAATTTGAATTATACAAGAACATAAATATATTGTTTATTATTGAAGAATAAAACAAACTATCATAACGGTCTAATAGTAATGCTGACTATTCGAATTTCAAAATCTGATCAATCAAAGTAGGTAAAGAAATATATTGATTTTAATACTGAATTACGTAGCATATCAACACCAAAGTTTCGCAATGTCCTTTTGAAATGAAGATGAATAAATCCTATTTTTGGGAAAACGGCACAGGTAAAGTTGAGGCAAGAATATTAATTGCTCTCCCCAATTTTTACAGCAGATCCATATTTACAATTGAATATCTTGAAGACAGTCATTCATGATTTTTTTCTATAACTTTCTTAAAAAGGAATTTAGGAATAATGCCTCATTACTTTACACTGACACCGATTCTTTGATATTAAAAGTTTTCACCTACAATAATCAATTTAATGTAATTAAAAGAGAATCAATGATAGACAGAATGAAGGATGAATTTTCAGGCAATCTGATAATTTTGTTTTTTTTAACTGAACCACATTATTGAACAATGAATTTAAAAAAGCTAAATTAATAATAAAAAAGTTATCGGGATGACTACCGAAAAGTCGTTGAAACAGAGGTTTCATATTTAAAATGATGAAAACATTTCGAATGGATATATTTATACACAGATTGCAAATAAAATTGCTCTTAATCATCATGACGACAAACCTTTCATAACTCCATCAATTACAAAAACTTTACCTGGGAACATAAAGACATAGACTTTTATATTACGGACCTAAGTAGCATATTAACACTTAACTGAAACATCCAAATTAAATAAAAATCTTTTAATTAAAAATATTTGTGATATTAACACCGGAATATCTAGCACTATTTGTATTAAAAGTTGTATATTCGTCCTTGGAAAATGGTAACCTCAAGAAAGGCGCATGATGATAACTTTATTGGTTAGAATCGAGAAGTGGGACCCAGGGGTTTGTCACCAATATACGAGAGTAAGGCAACAAGCAATTTGTGAGCCATTAATATCAAGGGGGCGGGAGGGTTCGACATATCTGCGAGTAGCTTTTGGTTTTCTTATTTCAAGATCAAAATTTCATTAATAACCTCCGCTAATTGAATATTTTTAATAAGTTTTAATGATCTAATTGGATATGTTATTAACTAAATTCATACTATCCTCATTTTCGGTTAAAATCTTACAAAAACGTTAAAACGCTTGTGTTTTTTTGCAACACTGATTTATTTCATGACAATAATGACAGTTTACTTCTCATCTAGTCTTCTGATGAGTTTGTGATTTTTTTCCACGACGATTTTCTTTATAAAATGGGTTTAATTTGATCTTCTTTGATCTAGCTGAAACTTGGCTTTCGACCATGCTTTGCGATTAATGATTTTTGAAAGTATATTTAAGTATATTTTTAGATTCACAACTTTATAATAATGATCTTTTAAAGTGTATTTAAGTAAAATGGTTATTAATTAGTTCCTTCCTTATTTTTCAAAACATTATTAAAATTGTTACAAACACCTACACCATATTTAACGGCTTGTTGTAACCTTTATTTTTCTGTGGCTTATAGTTTCTAATATAATAACTGGTGTCTGTGAATGTATCAAAATACTGATATTACTGGCATACTATAGTCGGCCACTAACTGGAATAAATACTTATTGGTAGGTATCTCACTTAAGTACTTACCGCATTGCCTCCTATAAAACACAAATTTAACACATGTTTTGATATAAATACTATTCAATTAGTCTGTGTCTAGGTACAGGACAAACGGTTTGTTCCTAGTTAAACATTGGATGTATGTATACCATTATTGATATTCTTTAGTTTACTTATGTTTAGGTTAGTTCGGTTTACTTTCAATAATACAGTTTAACCTGAGGATGAACTGGATAATTAAGTAAACTATAACCTATAGACTTGGACTTTAATGAGTTAATAAAAAAATATGTTTAATCAATTATAATTCAATATAGGAAAAGTAACATAAATATTATATAATTTCCATGGATTTGTTTGCAAGTTCAGTAATAGGTGTAAAGAAAATTTTCTGGAATATTTTCATTTATTGGGTTTTACTTGTTTTCTTACAGTATAGGGTTATACTGTAGAATATACAGTGTCCTCGAATGTAGTCCTTGAGAGTGTACCAGTTTACATGTATGCGTCTCGGGGAGGGTACAGCTGATACCAGCATTCCTACATTGCACCTGCTATGCAATTTAACTGGCAAATGTTTCTCTCCTCACTCTTATTAGGCAAAATATAACAGTTTTCGTACCTATTGTAACTGCATGTTATATCCTAATTGAAAAGAATATTTAACCACACTCCTAGGCATCGTTAGATGTAGTTATCAGTGAGAAAATCTTATTTCTTAAAAATTTCATCTTTTAATTTAAATATTCTAAATAAATATATTTTGATCATATTTTCTTTTATTATGATAATAAAAAACAAGATAATTGTATTTCAGAATATATATTTTTAAAATTGTTAGAAATTATCACAAGCTGCTCAGATTTACTTTATTAAGCGAGCAGCTTGTGTATTCCTGCAAACATATATCTTTTGAAATCCAACTGTAATGTTACAGTCAAATCGAATCAAAACTAAAATTTATTTAAGAATTATAATGTATTTTTTCTACTAGCGTGCGAAAAAACGCATTTTCCGCACATGTTTTAGTGCGGAAAATCCACTTTTCCGCACCGTCCGGCAAAGATTTTTCCGCACTGTTATATTTTGAAATTAAATGTTTTAGTGCGGAAAATCCACTTTTCCGCACCGTGCGGCAAAGATTTTTCCGCACTGTTATATTTTGAAATTAAATTTAATTAAATTAAATGCTGTACGATTTGAAGTCACTGTTCATCATATTACCTTTGAAATATCTTAGTTGCTATGGTGTATATATAACCAGTTGTTGATTCCTCACGCTAGTAGAAAAACTATTGTTCCTAACACGTGCAGAAACCTATTTTTCCGCACTTAAATGCTTGACACCACTCCGCTACGCGTCGTGCTGTCAACGGCATTTGCGTGCGGAAAAATCGATTTTCTGCACTTGTTAGGAAAATAGCTATTCCAATATTCCCGCGCATTTTTTCAGTCGGTATGTCAGATTTCTATTATGCCATCATGACATTATCGATAAAATATAATTCTATTTTGCCGGTGGGTTAGTCAGACAGTTCATTCATAGATGGCCTATGTTTCGAAACTTTAACATTGTTCTAACATTTCTCTAACCTTTATTGTTCTGTGGTGGAACCTGTGGTGAAACTCTAAAAGAACGATACGATAGGAGTCGCCGTCGATTAGTCGAGACTAGTGATTCCAAATTCATTTGTGGTCGTGACTTGTGTCAGCCTACGTTTTCGTGATTATTACTCGACAGCATTTGGTTTGTCGTGTAGTCGTAAGATCGTATTGTATGGATGGATAAAAGGATCAGTGGTCTCCTTTTTTGTTGTTGCAAAATGCAAAGCGTCAATTTTGGATATAATTATTTAATTAGGGTATTTTTAATTTTTTGTAAAAATCATTATAATTATTATTAAAAAAAAATAATTTTTCTCTTCTGTCAGTTGTGCTAAATATAGTTAACTAGCGTGTATGGAGGCAATATCGGAGGCAGTTAAATCTGCCATTTATACAACAGAAAGCTACAATAAGACGAGAAAATAATGCTTTTAATTTAACTGGCAACGGATTTATAGAGTTATTTATATTAAAGAAGGAACTAGCCCGAAAATGCATAGAGTTAATAAAACCCCATTTTCCACGTCCACCATTG
Organism: Polydrusus tereticollis; assembly: GCA_963920685.1. Lineage (NCBI taxonomy): Eukaryota > Metazoa > Arthropoda > Insecta > Coleoptera > Curculionidae > Polydrusus > Polydrusus tereticollis. The sequence goes on along the minus strand of OY987329.1, from coordinate 53,981,781 downwards.
AACAACAAAGGTAGTTTGGAATCAGTCAGACCAGTGCCAGCCGTTGGATCCATATGATTACAGAAATTATTGACCATCACCTTGCGGATGCTTTCATGAAATTTCCCAACAGTAGAGATGAAATACAACTGAATATAGCGACATTTATGGATGTAGGTGCAATTGACTGCACACATATTGTCATACTGATACCAATGCGTGATATCCATCATTGCTAACGCTCGAAACCAATGCAAGAAAATGATAAACCAAAGCAAAGAAGCACGCAACCACCGAATCAGAGTCAGACCCTCTATACACCCCAACAACTTTTGATGCTCTATAAAGCCCAAATTAGACCATCGCTGGAATACTGTTTACATATTTGGGGCTCTGCTCCTAGACATACCCTAAGATTGCTGAATTCCATTGAAAAAAAAGTCATTCGATTGATCGGTGACCATGAACTAACAAACAACCTGGAAAATCTTGAAAATCGAGGGCAGGTTGGCGACTTGAGTCTATTTTACAAATATGTTCATGGCAAGTGCTCAAGTAAGGTTGCCCGCTTGATTTAACTCAGAGCGCTGCATGGTAAAAATACACGACAAGCCACGGTAGCTCACCCGCCCGTGGTTCAGCTTAGTGACCGTCCAACGACATACAAATTCTTTCATCTGAAGAACGTCATCACTCTGGAACGACCTCCCTGAAGCCATGTTCCCTTGCGAGTATAATCCCCAAAGATCCAGAATCAACGTGAATCGTTTTCTGTGCACACGCACCGCTCGCAAAGGGCCATAAAGGATTCATCCTGCATTGATGTGCTTTATCATAATAGAAATATACTCTTGATATTCCCTATCATCCTAGAAAATAAAATTTCAACAACATTCCTGTCAAAACAATGAGCACACTGCTTAACCATGCTAAAAGGCTAGTTACTTGGTGTGGCTTATTATAACGTCTTGAATAGAAGTTCAAAGAAATAAGCGAGTTTACCTATAGTTAGACTGTGGTTAGTTGCGGTAAGATCGAGGAAAAATGTCAGATCGTCAATCTTAAAAAACCAGGATATAAGATCAATATTTTTAAATAAGACGTCTCCAACATACTCCTTTCAAATCGATGTTTACATTAACCTGAGCAGAACTAACCTCACACTACATTACCTGGAAAGTGTGTAAGAAAAATGATTCAGAATAGTCAATATATTTATTTGCAAATAATTTTAATATACCTTATCAAGGCAGAGCATAAAGAATCGCAACTTTTCAACTTACTTTTACTATTATACCCACTAGCGGCGATTCAAAATATTTGAAAATAATTTCCAGCGATATCTCTGGGTCGCGTTTTTATATTTTTTGTCAGAAACTGTACGGTGCAGGGTTTCCTGGCTACAGCCTCTTACTTGGCTTAATTATTGATAACCTTATACACTAATATAAATTATGAAAGTAATTTTAAAATGTACCTCCGATAGGACTTAGATATCCATTCCGAAAAAAACTTTTTAAAATCAAAAATAAAATTCCGTGTCTAATAACGTGCATAACTCGGTGTAACATAAAAATGGCTTAATAATTCATTTTATCGTCCTATGCTCATTGTACCTCGAGTGGATATAATTCGCCGTGACAGCGCTAGATGATCGCCAATTTCCAGTGAATCAGGAAACGAGGCGACCAATGAAGCGGTACATTTTCCTCTTTTTACGAATATTATGTGGGGAGTATATTGTTAAGGAAGAGAATTTCTTTGTAATTTAACAATAATTATCTCGTTAATTAAACGACAACTTCTTTTTCCCAAATTGTTTTAAGTTAATTTTTGATGTTGATTAAAATAATAAAGAGGCGAAAGAAAAGTTTCACTCCGGAAGAAGGCAGGGTTTAAAATTTGTTTAATATGAAAGTATTTTTTCAATCGTCTTTTTGGCAGTGGGTTAGTCAGACAGTTGACAATCTCGTCAAGATTTAAGGTTATGAGTTTTTGTTTTTCGTTAGATTTTTCAAGAAAAACAATAATTGTTAATATTAATTGTTTTTTGAAAAATGTTGCCTGTAGTCAGGGAGAGAATACGCATAGTGGATGAGGAGGAAAGGAATTTGAATTTGCGACGCCGAAGACAAGCACTTCGAAACGACTTACGTTACGGACTTAAAGACAAATCTTTTTAAAAAAGGATTTTATTACTGCTAAGGTTACAATATGACTGAATTACATTTGTTTTTGATTTAATTTATAAGTTCTGTAATATTGTGTAAGCGAAATATAATATTCTGCTAAATGAGCAGGTCTATGGGAACATAGCTCCTCCGCCCTTAGACAAAAGCATACCCTTAAGGGTGTGATTTTTGAAACTGAAACACGCAATAATCAAAAATTAATAAAATTATACAAATTATATAAAAGTAGTTTAAACTATGATGTCCGTATTTTCATGGGCTTCAGAGTGTTTCTTAAAGTACCTATTTATAAGAAATTTAGAGCCTAAATAAAGACAAAATATTGCAATAAACAAATATAGTAAAATAGTCCAAAAACTGGTATGGTTTATTGATATGGGTGTGGTCATCTCATTGATTTTTTTTCTTTGTTCTTGGAGGTTGGCTTCAATTTCTTTTGTTGCTTTAAGATTTACAACATTGAGGTCAAGCGTGGGTGGATTAAAGATGATTTCATCTTTTTGGTAGTAATCATCGGAAAGGTCCAATTCTGGTAAGGAAATGCCTTTATAAGTTAGTTGATTTGGTTTATATGTACGCAGGATAAACGATTTTATTTGGAGGCTGCATTGATTGGAGGCTTCGATTAGGTATGATCCAAACAGTGGTCTGTTGTCCTTTGAATTTTTACATGATATTGGTGCAATCAAACGATTAGGGACTGTGACGATCCATTTTCCATCGATGATTCTTGTTATCTGGACTTCTTGTAGTTCTACATGAAACGGCTGGCATGTAGTGGTATTTGATTGATAGGTTATCAATTGAACGGCACATGGAGGGGCATTGCTAACGTAGGCTATGTGGGCTTCTTTGCAGAGGTATTCGTTTGGCAGCAATTCAGTGCAGATTTGGTCCATATATGAATATTTAGTATTGCTAAGTGCAAGGTAAGGTTTGTGTGGGAAGTTAAGGTAAAATCCGGATGATTGGTTACCAGGAATAGGTATTGGAAATAATTGATAATAATGGTAGATTTCTGATTCAACCAATGGTAACTCTAAAATAAACGTTATTACATTTTCTCTTGAGTAACTTTTTATTTCGATTATTTTTTCAAAATTCAATACGTTATCAATAGTGGCCTCTAAGGGAAGTGCGTCCATTACTAAGTGTGATTTAAAACCTTGTATTTCTTTAATAAGTTCTAAAGGATCAACAATTGAGTTGTGCAGTGTATTTAATTTAGCAAAAGAGATAGCTACTTCAATTTTTTCAAATATGTCAAATATAGCTTGATACATCATTGTTATTTGATTGATAATTACATGTGTTCGAAAGTATTGATGATCTGTATTTTGATGCAGAGCTACTTTTTTAATAGTCTGTTCTACTTGCAAGATTCTTGATTTAAGAATATATTGATTATGGGAAATATTCGAGACGGTATTTTGAAATGTATTAATAGATTTTTCTAAGATTGTAATTTGGTTAAAAGTTATTTCTTTAAGTTTGTTTTGATTCTTTTGCAGTTGCCTTATTTGCTTGTCATACTGTTCTGCGTCTGTTTGGTCGAGGTTACCTGTAATGCATTTTATTAAGGAACCAAGAGGGTTAAAAATTGCGCGTTTTTGTTTTTGTGTAATATTATTAAAACTAGGATATATTTGTTTAATTTGATTTCCTATTTTCTTTTCTAATGATAGTAGTGGAATAAAGGAATTTTTATATTCGTCTCTATACAGGGTGTTGTTTTGAATACTATTCATAAGGCGTTTAGCAAACTTGTTAATAGTTTCAAATTCAATAATTATCTGATGCAAATTATATATTTGAATTAAGGACCAATGATTTGAACGAATTTTAGTAATACCTAATTTATAGGGAAGGAGTCCTGGGTACTTGTTTAGGTCATGGATTTTTATTTCGTTTGTTCCGCCGTCGATGAACCCGATCCATCTGGAACAATGGGCATTATTTTAGTTTCATTGATATGCACAATTTCGGTGCGGATAGTTTTTGGGTTTTCGATTTCAATTTTACTGTTTTCCAAGATTCGTTTTAAGATAAATGGACCTAAAAATCGACGTTTTAATTTACCAGAGCGTTTATCTCCCTTTTTATAAACTTGAGATCCGATTACTAAATTTTGGGGTTTTTTATTTGTATTTATTTTGTCGATAACTTTTTGTTTAAATTTTAGAGATTCTTCATGAATTTGGTTATAGAGAGCTTTGGTATTTGTTTGATGTGTATTGATATAATCCGCAAATACTTGAGCTGGTATCAATTTCATAGGGTCACGTGAGTCAGTATGTTCTAATACGATTTCGTATGGTGTGAAGTTTGTACTGGAATGGATTGTACTATTATACGCAATTACAGCATATGTCATAAGGGATGTTAAATCGGCTTTATCGTCTTTTTCTTTCAATATTCTTAAGTGTTCAATGAGCGTCGAATTTAATCTTTCAACTGGGGAATTTGATTCGTGATGGTATGGTGTAGTAAAATGTATTTTAATATTATGGGTTCTTAATAATTCTTCGATAACTTCGTTTTTAAACTCAGTTCCGTTGTCTGCAACAATTTGTTTCGGTATGCCGAAAAAGGAAAAGAAATGGATTAAGTTTTGGCATGCTGATACTGCTGTGCCGAAATATGGTAATGCCTGTCCGAATTTTGAGAATTTATCGATTATTACTAAAAACTTTTGTCTTTCTACCGTGAGTGTATCAATATGTAATATTTCAAATGGTTTAGATGGTGTTTCTGTTAATACGAGAGGTTGATCTGGGGGTCTACGATTATATTTTGTTCTTTGACAAATTTCGCAATTATTTATAAATTTGGTTATATCCGATTTCATTGATTTCCAATAATAGTTTAATTTTAGGCGTTTAAGTGTCTCTTGTATACCTCGGTGATTTGTTTTTCCTTCGTGGGAAAATCTCATAATCATATCGCGTTCGTCTTGTGTTACGTTATTTATTAACTTTGTACATTCCACGAGTTTAAAATTACAAAAATGTCTTGTTAAAGCTTCCTGAAAATGTATGCGTAATTCTTTAGATAAGAAATGAATATAAGTAGTTTTATCTTTTAAATTTTCCTTGAGAAACTGCGTTATTATCTGAACATTACTTGGAATTGTCGCGTGAATAATGCGATTACCATCGAAATTTTCATACTTAGATTTAACATAGGCGTCGTAAGGGGATTTTTTCACAATAAACTGATTTAATTTATTATTGATTATTTCGTCTAAAATTGGGATTTCTGTCAAAGTTTCTTCAGCGGCTGCGCTGTGCGCTGTTCTTGAGGAACTTTTATTATCGGCATTAATAATTCGTATATCTTGAGTGACATTGATTTTAGGTGTTGTTGTCTCTAATTCTTCAAGCGTTCGACTAACATCGTCGGGATCTAGAATTTCGGGGTTAAATTGATTGTTATCTTCCAAAAATTTATCAATATCAATATCTATATCGCCGGGATTATTTTGAATGGATCGAGTTTCAAGTGCGTTTAATTGGATTCGCGATAAAGCGTCGGCATTGGTGTTTTGTTTACCACTTTTATAAATTATGGTATAATCAAATTCTTCTAATTTTAACCGCCATCTTACTAATTTTGAATTAGGTTCTTTGAGATTAAAAAGCCAGACTAAAGGTCGGTGATCCGTATAAATTTGGAACTTTTTACCATACAGGTACGGTCGAAAATATTTACATGCCCAAACGATTGCGAGTAACTCTTTTTCTATTGTCGAATATTTTTGTTCTGTTTCATTGAGCGTGCGCGATGCGTAAGCTACTGGGTGATCATTAGGAGGAGTTGATTGAGAAAGTACGGCACCAAGCGCTATATTTGATGCGTCTGTGGTCAGTACGAAGGGTTGTGTAAAATCCGGGTATTTTAAGATCGGTGCGTTTATTAATAAATCTTTCAAGTGATTAAACGACTGTACAAAAGATACTGAGTGTTCTACTTTAGAGCCCTTTTTTAAACATAATGTTAATGGCTTAGAAATTTTAGCGAAGTTTTTTATGAATCGTCTATAATAACCTGCTAGTCCTAAGAAAGATTTTATTTCTTTTGGCGTTCGGGGTATTGGGAAATTTTTTACTGCATTAATTTTTTCTGGATTGGGTTTAACACCATCTTTTGTTATCTTATGTCCTAAGTAGTCGACTTCTTTATGTAGGAATTCAGACTTGTCCATTTGTATCTTAAAATTCGATTGACGTAAACGTTCAAAGACTGATTTGAGCCTTTCTATATGTTCTTGCAAAGATGTGGAAAATATAATGATGTCGTCTAAATACACTAGACAAATTTCATTTTGAAAGCCACGCAAAACGTTATTCATTACGCGTTGGAAGGTTGCTGGCGCGTTTTTAAGCCCGAAAGGCATTCTTTTATATTCATAGTGACCTGTATCCGTAGAAAAAGCTGTTTTAGGGATGTCATCGGGGTGCATTTCTATCTGATGGAAGCCGTTGGCGAGATCTAAAGTCGTGAAGTATTGTGCCTTTCCTAATTTATCCAATATATCTGCGATATTTGGAAGGGGAAATCGATCATCTATAGTGACGTCATTTAATTTTCGAAAGTCGCAAACAATTCGCCATTTACGCGTTCCTGAAGCATCTAGTTTCTTTGGTACTACCCAAATTGGGCTGGACCATGGCGAATTCGAGTGTTGAATAATGCCATCGTTAAGCATTTTTTCAATTTGAGTTTTTACTTCTATTTTGTGTACTTCCGGGTATCTATAAGTTTTTGTAAATATGGGCGTTTCATTAATTACATTGATTTTATGCTTGACTTGATTAGTAAAGGTTAATGGAGTTCCTTCACAGTAAAAGATATCTCTATATTCGTAACATAGATTGCGTATGGCTTTAAATTCCTCGGAATTACAGTGACTTAATCGTAAATTTTTTAAATTTTGTTTTTGCATTTTATCGAAGTATTCATTGATTTCTAAATCGGTTTCCATTTTTTCAATAAAATTTATTTCGGTCTCTTCAATGATTTCGATTTGTAATGGTTCAAAGATTTCGATTTTTACGGGGTTTTCGCAAGGATTTGTTATTATTGTGAGAGCATAAGAGTTAGCAATTTTTACAAGAGATTCTGGCATCTCAGCCTTACCAAAATTTATATAGCTTAATAAACCTGTCCCATTCGATGCGTTAACTGGTATTTTAACTTTTTGCGACGTTCTCGGAGGTATTATTAATTTTGTACTCTGTGAAAACGACTGTGTCGGCATATTATATGGAATAGGATTATTCTTAGATTGATAGTAAAGAGGTAAATGAACATTCGGTGTTTCCAAAATTAAATCGCTTAGATTGATTTTTGCTTTAATTTGGATAAGAAATTCGATACCTAATAAACCGTCAAATTTATCTGAAAAATCGAATAGATAAAATTTATGATTATCATTGGTTTTAAAAGAAGGAAAAATTGGGATGTCTATAACTTCGTTGTGAGTTGACATTGCGTGAGCAGTGCGTACAGTAAAATTTTCGTTAAAAATAAATTCAGAGTAAATTTGATATGCTAGATTTGGATTAATAAAACTTTTGCCACTTCCTGTATCAATAAGAAATTTTGCATTTATTTCGGGGATTATGATTACGGGGAGATCTAAATGTGTGTAATTGTTAAGGTATATTATGTTGTTTTGTCTATATTCGGGGGAATATGAAAATTTTCGTCATTACCGTTATCATGTTCATCATAAATATTATCAAAGTAACTTTCTTGGTCAGTATAATATTGATCGGAATAATTATAGTCATTGAAATTTTGTGTGTCGTTACCTAACTGTTCGTAATTGGTTTCGTTTACTTTCGATGCGTCATCATCGATTTGATTATTTTCGGGTGTGTTAACTGATTGATTAAAAAGTTCTTCAGCTACCCAATTTCTTTGAGTTGGTGGGCGTTGAAAGGTATTTCCGCGTTGACCCGAATTAATACGCGTATTTCTACTCGATGTGTCCATCGGTTCCGGTATGTCACGTTGCATATTATTTCTGGGAATAGCCCCTGTACTATTGTTTTGGTTTGTAAACGGCCTTGCCATATGCGTGAAGGTAGGTCGTGGTATAAACCGATTAGGATGCACTAAATTTGCACTTTGAAAATTTTGTCGAAATGGATTATTAAAGTTTTGTCTAAATGGATTATTGAAATTTTGTTGGTTCATGGGCCTGAAATTTGGGGTAAAATTTGGTGTAAAATTCGGTTGGGGTCTGAATAATTGTGTAGGCATATTAGCAGAATAATGTGTCTGAGATGGATTATTATTTTGTGGTTGATAAGGTTTATTTGTTCTTTGAGTCTGTATAGGCATAGTTTTGTTATTAAAATTAGACCTATTTCGATAAGTAATAAAGTTTTCTTCTTCGCGAACGTATGCCATTGCTTGTTCGAGAGAGTCTGGGTTTTTTAGTCTTACAACAAGTTGCATATGATAGTTTAGATTATTAATAAATGTTTTTAAGCATAAGTCGTCATATTGCTGAATTTTCAATACTTTAATTTGAGCATCGACATTTAAGTTATTTATTTTTGTAAATAATAGGCTTCGCGAATCTTGAATGCGTATGCCGAAATTTACAATTGGTTCGTTTTTATCGAGACGCATACTTATAATATCCTGTACCAAACAGTCTTCAGAACGTTGATCAGAAAAAGTGGATACTAGTGCATCTTTTATTAATTGCCAACTATTAAGTTCAATTCGCGATGCTACTAAATCGGCAGCTCTACCTATCAGTTTACCAATAACAGTATCGAATAAACAAACATTAATTTGTGCTTCTACATTATTTCTGTCTTGATGATTGGCTAGAAAATGTTCGCAAGATCTTAAAAATCTACTTAATTGCTTAGGGTTGCCATCAAAACAAGGAATATTGTCAGCTTGATAACGAATCATACTATAATTTGGTTGATTATTTTGATTGGCCATATTTTCTTGTATTAAATTTTGTTCGATTTCGGGAATTTGTTGAGCTAATGCCAAATTTTCAACGAGATTGATGAGGTCTTCCAGTTTTACAAATGTGGTCAATCAGAATTCTAACATTAAGGAAAGAAAAGGATTATATTTGAAGGAGCACTTACAGTACTACGAAGAATGTTGCTGTCTTCATGGATTTCTTAGCCTAGTTCCAATAGGAAGAGCGATGCTTGTCTTTTCCCTGGAGCCTACTTATGGAGATTTAGGCGATGCTTGTCCTGCTTCTCCGCACTGGGGTTGTTAGACGATTTTTGTTCCGTTCCCCGGTCGTGGAGCCAGTTGTATCACTTTACAGTTTGTCAGTCCGGTCACGTTCTTTTGACAGTTAACTGTTGAAACAGACGGCACTTTGGTCTTTTTGGTTTTCCGAACAGCGATTGGACGAAACTACCCGTTTTAACACAAACTACCCTGTCAGATCCTACCGACTGCGCCACTTACGTTACGGACTTAAAGACAAATCTTTTTAAAAAAGGATTTTATTACTGCTAAGGTTACAATATGACTGAATTACATTTGTTTTTGATTTAATTTATAAGTTCTGTAATATTGTGTAAGCGAAATATAATATTCTGCTAAATGAGCAGGTCTATGGGAACATAGCTAACGCAAGTGATCCCTTCGAATTGCCAGAAACAAGATTTATTGAACTTTTTAGATTGAATAAAGGGTAAACTAGTTTGCATTTTCATTGGTATGAAATAAAAAATATGAGTTTTTAGGCTAGCTCGAGACCTTATTGAAATTGTTACACCCCATTTACCAGAAAGAAGATCTTTAAAGGGCATATTCACTGAAAATAAAATCTTCACAGCATGAGGTTTTATGCGACTGGCTCTTACCAGCGATGTGTTGGCCAAGAGTAGTATACTGGTTTCAGTCAAACAGCAGTACACAGAGATATTTTGCATTAAAACTTTTCAAATTGACACCCTGTAAAGACCATCCTAAAACCAGTGATTCCTGTCAAAAGTCCTGACGAATATCTCAGATGTATTGTGCTTTATAAAAAGTCAAATTAATTCGCAGCTAATTTCAAATCACGTTACCAAATACTAGCAACATTTAAACAGTTTTGCCAATTAATTAATGAGGCTACCGCACACTGCCAAAAAGACGATTGAAAAAATAATTTCATATTAAACAAATTTTAAACCCTGCCTTCTTCCGGAGTGAAACTTTTCTTTCGCCTCTATATTATTTTAATCAAAATCAAAAATTAACTTAAAACAATTTGGGAAAAAGAAGTTGTCGTTTAATTAACGAGATAATTATTGTTAAATTACAAAGAAATTTTCTTCCTTAACAATATACTACTACAGGCAACATTTTTCAAAAAATAATTAATATTAACAATTATTGTTTTTCTTGAAAAATCCAACGAAAAAGAAAAACTCATAACCTTAAATCTTGACGAGATTGTCAAGTCAAATCAGCAAGTGAAAGGATCGTTCATCGAAACTCAGTGGCGGCTCGTGATATTTACGTTGGGGTGTGCGCCGGAGGCAAAAATGCGGCGCAGGCGACAAATTTTCGAGGTGCCACGCCCCTTTTTACCTTTGTATCGATTTTCTTTGTGCTTTTTATCCCAAAGAATATTTAAAAAAAAAAACGGGGTTTTTAAATGGGATTTTTATTTCAATTTTCCTTTGGAAATCGATTGTTGAAAAGTTGTTTAGAATGTTCTCAACAGAATTTTGGTCCATAACTATAACACTTCGTGTGACACAATCCGAACTACTAGCCATTATTAAATTAAAACAACAAAAAACACCCACAACACCGTCAATAAACTTCAAACTTCTCTAATCGCGTCAAAAAACTCTAAAACAATCATATTAAATTATTGAAGTGTGTATTCAGACAGCGCACGGCGACGTCCTCTTATCGGGCGATTAACCAAATATTCCCGATCAATCCGCACAGGGAAAATCCATTTAACGAGAGCGCCAGAGAGCGCCGAACGAATACATACGGCAGACCATTTCAATCAGTAGAAGTACGCTGCGGTCGCGCTTGAAGTCTTTCGCATTCGCCATTCTTATATACAAGTTTTCTTGATATCAGTTAAATATTTTTTTTATATAAATTTTATTTTTGCTTGGTGCTTGGCTTTCTTAGGCAGTGCGCGCGCACGGGCGCACTTATTGACGAGCCACCCCTGTACGAAACTACATGTTAAACAAAGATGAAAGATCAATACGACTCCTTCTTCCTTACCGAGTAATACGAAGCGTAACTTTCCGATCAATCGTAAAATAAAATCGCCAGCTTGGCCGACTTGGTCGACAGCTGATACGATCGTACCGGAAAATAGAATCCGCCTGCAGGATATAAGATCGATATTTTTAAATAAGACGTCCCCAATATACTTTTTTCAAATCAATGTTTACAATAACCTACAAAATCTTCAAAAAGTTTTTTTTTCAGGTAAATTGGAAAAGAACGGAAATTTTGGGAAAAATTAATTGTTTCCTATATTTTTTTTACTATTAAATATACGTATTTAAGGCGGGGTTCTTTATTTATGACTGTGGATTCACTTTCAAGAAACAAGGAAGCTTTGCAGTGTGCTATATTACTAGATCATTTGGGTCTCGACGAAACCATTCAATAATCTATAATAGACGATAATTTTTGGAAGATCCTACAACATTTTTAACATATACTGCTTCCTACAGCAAAATCAATAAGTCATAAACTTGTATTGGCAAAGTGCCCTTTGCCTTTAAGTATATTAAAGATAAAATAATTAATATCCCGGTAGAAGATGGCCCGATTAGAGGAAATCTTAGAGAAAACTTGTTAAAATATGAAGAAGAGTGCCTCAAATTTTGTTGTAAACCCATTCATTATGCGGCAAATCTTCTTGACGGGCGTTTTAAAAGGAAACATTTAAATAAAGACCAAACTATGATAGCTAATGATTTTATTTCAGAAATAGTTTATTAAATTCAGGTGTAGGGAAAATCATGGCAAGTTTAGCCCACTTTAGAGCCGGAACAGGATTTTATAATTTAATTCTTTATGGGAATGCGCAAGCAGTACCCACCCTGTTATATGGTGGCAGCGATTGTGTTCCTCGCAGCCGTTTATGCCAGTTGCCTCTCGAATATTTTAAATGGGCCTCCATCTTCCGCCTCGTTAGCAGAAACTGGTCCTCACATGGTGTCATACATACAAATAAAAGAAATAGACTTACAAAAGGTAAAGTTCAAAAACTCGTTGCTATTAAATCTAGTTTGAATTTAGATTAATATGACAATTTTTTTATAATGCTAAACTATTTCCGCTATTAGAACAGGATCATATGGATACTGAATATGTCCAAGTTGACGAAGTGCAATATGATGCTGTAGAATCTGAATGAAATGATTTCTCTGAAGCCGAAGGATCAGACTCGGACATTGACGATTAAATGCCCTTAAGTGTTTTGGTTCTGGCTTCGGCTAAATAATCTTTACTGTAGTTTGTATTTCTTGTTATTTATACTTTTTTGGTTAACAGAGAGTAAATGTTTTGTTTTTAGTACTTTCAATTAAAACATTAGGTATTATTATATATTATAAGATTTTAGGCCTTTATTTTTTTATTTAAATTACTCAAAGATACTAAAAATAGCTATTTATACAATAAGTTGCGAAATTAGTGTCTTTAAGGCACGCGACGTGAAAATTGACACACGTCTAGTGGCTAAAAGACATAATTTCGTAACGAATTATATACAAGATTTTTTGTGAAAGCGGAGAATTTGATAATTTAAGCTTTTATTAATATTTTTAAACATTTTGAAAAGTAGGCAAGCAATCTGTTTCTAAGGCATTGTTTATGCATTTATTTAATGTCAAGTGTATTGTCAAGTTCGAACGTCGCGTTTTGCCTTTTTTCCCGCAAAGTTTTTCGAAAAAATTACTTCAAATGAGTGATATTGGCGAGTCTTTGAATATTGAACAAGCTGCTGAAGCTGCGCTATCCACGTTAGTACCCGAAAAATCGAAACATTTATACGAAAAAACCTACGACAACTTTGAAACCTGGGCCAAAGAAAAACATATTGAGAACTTTACAGAAAAGGTATTACTAGCCTATTTCCTCAAGCTATCCACCATATTAAGGCCGTCAACTTTGTGGAGCAAATATTAAATGCTCCGCACCATGATTTATCTGAACAAAAACGTAGATATTTGCAAATTTACAAACCTTATTGCATTTTTAAAAAGGAAAGCTACCGAATATCAGCCAAAGAAACCAAAAATATTTACAAAGATGGAAATAGAACGCTTTATAAAACAAGCTGATGATAAAGAATTCCTGTTAGCCAAAGTTGTTTTAATCGTTGGAGTATTTGGAGCATGTAGGAGGGAAGAAATCACATTTTCGAAATTAGATGCCATCAAAGATTGTCAGTCGATTATCAGTGTCAAAATTCCGAACACAAAAACTCATGACAAATTGGTTAAGGCTTTCGCGGCCAGTTGATAAACTGGTGTGGTCCTGATTCGGGTCTAAAGGCCGTCGTCGGTTGGAATTGCTTCCTAACGTTTCGCTAGCATGAGTGACGAGCTTCTTTAGAGGTCCTTCCATCTCCGGTGCTGGAAGTAGACTGACAAATTCTCGGGCGCAGGTTGTATTTATACTGGTTGGTAGGGGGCGGAGCTTGTTCCGCTTCGGTTGACTTCGGAATATCGATCGGCATTACTCGGGAGTGTCTGAGGATAGGATTCCAGATCTGGTTGAGCCTGAGGGTTTCCTCTTTTCTGTTGAAATTATGAGGATGTTTGTGGATCTCGATGGCTTCTCTGATGAGCCTGTTGTGATAGCCACTGACTGAAGCTAGCAATCTGCAGTTCTCAAAGTGTATCCTGTGATCCCCGTTGCTCAGTGCGTGTTCGGCTACTGCAGACTTCTAAGTTTGTCCTAGTCGACAGCTTGCTTTATGCTCCTTGAGTCTCGTTCCCATTGATCTTTTAGTGGTTCCAACGTAGACCTTTCCGCAGGAACAGGGTATGCGGTAGACTCCTGCAGCTGAAAGTGGGTCCCTCTTGTCCTTGGCTGATTTAATGGTCTGCTGGATCTTCTTTGTTGGCCTGAAGATTGTCCCGATGTCATGTCTCTTCAAAACTTTGCCAATCCTGTCCGTGACTCTCGGAACATATGGCAGATATGCCCGAGAGGTGGTGGATCGCCGTTCGGTTTCCCGTGGCTAGATGATCTCAAGCCCATTGATCTCTCGATGTCTCTCTTGCTGTAGCCATTTGCCTCGAACGCAGATTTTAGGTGTTCAAGTTCCGCCTGGAGGTTCTCAGGTTCGCAAATCCTTCGAGCTCGTTCCGTCAGGGTTCTGATGACTCCATACTTTTGACTCGGGTGATGGTTGGAAAGAGCGTGTAGGTATCTGTCCGTGTGTGTTGGTTTCCTGTACACTGTATGGCCCAGCTTGTCTCCTCGCTTTTTCACTAGCACATCCAAAAATGCCAGTTGTTGGTCCTTCTCAGTTTCCATGGTAAACTGGATGCTGGGATGCTGACTGTAAAGGTGCTGTAGAAACACGTTGAGCTTGTCCATACCATGCCCCCAAATCACGAATGTGTCATCCACGTACCGGAACCATGTTGTCGGCTTGTATTGCGCGGTCTTGATCGCCTTTTCCTCAAAGCTTTCCATGAAGAGGTTGGCTATAACTGGGCTCAGCGGACTTCCCATTGCCACTCCGTCCACTTGCTCGTAGAAGTTTCCTCCCCACACGAAGTAGCTTCCGGTGAGGCAGATCTCAAAGAGCTTGCAGATGTCGGCCGGGAAGAACTTGGTCACCAGGTCTAGGCACTCTTTTAGGGGTACCTTGGTGAAGAGCGAGACGATGTCGAAGCTCACCAGGATGTCGTCGGGTCCAACGTTGAGATCCTGAATCTTGCGCACGAAGTCGGCGGAGTCTTTTATGTAGCTGGTACCCTTCCCCACGTGTGGTTGGAGCAGTGATGCCAAGTGTTTCGCCAAGTAGTACGCTGGTGATCCTGGGGCACCTACTATTGGTCTCAGTGGAACATTTGCCTTGTGGACCTTGGGTAGTCCATAGAGCCTCGGTGGAACAGCTTCTGTTTTCACAATGTGTTTTTTGATGTCTTCTGGCAGTGACGATGATTTGATGAGCCGGTTGGTGAGGCGTAGTCTAGCTTGCGTAGGATCCTTCTTCAGGGGTTTGTAGTTTTCCGGATCCAAGAGTTCCTCAATTTTCCTTTTGTAGTCCTCGGTCTTTAGAAGAACGGTTGCATTTCCTTTGTCGGCTGGGAGTATGATGATATCCTCATCTGCGTTTAGGCCCCGCAATGCCAGCCCTTCATTCCTCGTCAGGTTGCCTTTGGGCGGTTTTGCCTTCCTGTCTCGATTCGTATCACTTCTGCATCCTCGTTCGGTAGGTGTTTGATGGCAGCTTCTGTGCTAGAGATGATGTCTTCAAACTGAATGTGGCGGGGCGTTACTGCGAAGTTTCCTCCTTTGGCTAGTACTGTCTTTTCGTCTTCCGTGAGCACCCTGTCTGTCAGATTGACCACAAGTCGTTCATGCTCGAGGCTTGCCGTCTTGGGTGCTTGTTTCTTCTGAAATTTCTCGTATTTTCTGATATATTGCTCCTTGGTTCGGTCTAGTTCGTGTCTCATGTTGGAATGTGAGATTGCGTCCATTCTGTACCAATCCTGTTGTTCGATCTTGTTGCTTAGTGTCAAGTGTAGAGCGATAAGTTCTTCGTCCGTCTTCGCAAGGTTTCGACGGGTATGGTGGATTCGTTCTCGAAGAAAGGCTTTCTCAGTCCTGGTGTAGATTCGGTTTGCTTGCGCTGATTGGAGAGTTCGTCTCTGTCTAAGGAATGCTGGTACGATGTTGGTGTCCCGGCAGCGGCACAGAAAAGCTAAAGTGGCGAGTAGATGTGCCTTCTGCTTCCTTACTTTGTCCAGTCGTTGATACTGCTTACACGTCTCCTCCCCGTAGAGGCGTCTGACAAATTGGTTAAGGCTTTTGCGGCCAGTTGATGAACTGGTGTGGTCCTGATTCGGGTCTAAAGGCCGTCGTCGGTTGGAATTGCTTCCTAACGTTTCGCTAGCACGAGTGGCGAGCTTCTTCAGAGGTCCTTCCATCTCCGGTGCTGGAAGTAGACTGACAAATTCTCGGGCGCAGGTTGTATTTATACTGGTTGGTAGGGGGCGGAGCTTGTTCCGCTTCGGTTGACTTCGGAATATCGATCGGCATTACTCGGGAGTGTCTGAGGATAGGATTTCAGATCTGGTTGAGCCTGAGGGTTTCCTCTTTTCTGTTGAAATTATGAGGATGTTTGTGGATCTCGATGGCTTCTCTGATGAGCCTGTTTTGATAGCCACTGACTGAAGCTAGCAATCTGCAGTTCTCAAAGTGTATCCTGTGATCCCCGTTGCTCAGTGCGTGTTCGGCTACTGCAGACTTCTCAGTTTGTCCTAGTCGACAGCTTGCTTTATGCTCCTTGAGTCTCGTTCCCATTGATCTTTTAGTGGTTCCAACGTAGACCTTTCCGCAGGACCAGGGTATGCGGTAGACTTCTGCAGCTGAAAGTGGGTCCCTCTTGTCCTTGGCTGATCTAATGGTCTACCCATGGAATGCCCAGCTTTTAACACAAGAGCGAAGCGCCGATTATGGGAGGAAAAATATGGAATTGACGTAGAGATTCATAGCGAGTCTGAAGAGGACTCGGCTGATGATTCTGAAGATACAACGATAGACGAGCAAATACCCTGCAACCAAGAAGCTTCGTTTATTATGAAGGAAGTTCAAAGGAGAATTTTGAGAAAAGATACGCCACCTGAAGAACGGCAGATGCCGCCTATATTAGACAAAGAACTAAAAAGGCCAAGCTATGAGGACAAACCTAGAGGTCCGGCGCTGCCACCGTTAAGTCGGCAAATTCCGCCGACTCAAGGGGGAGTCCGGCAGAAGCAGAATTATGAAGAGAAAATTAGAGGAATGGTGTTACCACCTATAAATGAACAACCGACGGAGCCAAGACAAGATTGGCAAGCCATTGAAGCTTTAAGATGGAAAACTATGGAAGGGTTAGCCCAATCCATAGGGCAATTGATAGACAAGCCCAGAAGAACGACCCCGGCACCGCCACCAAAGTTTGCAGGAACCGACACGGAGGACCCGGTGCTGTTTTTAAAACATATGCAGGCATATTGTACAGAAATTGGAGCACCGGCATACCAATGGACGGAGCTGGCAATTAGGCAAATGACGGGACAAGCAGCCATCCGTATGAAGATTTACGCAGGAGGACAAATTACTTGGAGGCAGTTACAAGAGGCGGTGCTTAGGGCATATGATAATAGTGAATGTTTAGATCACTTACGTGCAGAATTGTATGGCCGAGACCAAATTAAAGGAAAAGGTGCGGAGGCATTTTTGATTCGCAAGAGGCAAATCTGTCAACGAATAAACCCGAGATGGCAGGAAGAAGAAGTGGTGCCGCTATTGCTAAGCAGGCTAAGCGCTACGTACATGGAACTGTCAGAGCACTGAAGAACTATTAAACGCTGCGATTACGGTGGAACGGGATTGGGAAAGTTCCGAGGTGT
Source organism: Polydrusus tereticollis (assembly GCA_963920685.1). NCBI lineage: Eukaryota > Metazoa > Arthropoda > Insecta > Coleoptera > Curculionidae > Polydrusus > Polydrusus tereticollis. Next base: position 53,963,993 of record OY987329.1, on the reverse strand, counting down.
ACACCGCACCGAGAGCAGAATTTAACGCTCAAGATTGTAGAGATGATGGAGGAAATAGACAGTTGCAGTACCGAGGCTATCAAGGCTACCAAGGCCGCTTACGATGTTTTGGCTGTGGAGGGGCTCACCTACACAGAAACTGTCCAAATGAAGGTAGAAGACCTCAACAACAGGGAGATCAGACGCCGGCACCAAATAGGCCACAATATAGCAGAACGTGGAATCGACAGGATAATCGAAATACAAATAGGCAACAAGCGAGCGTAGTAGAGCCAAAGAAGCCGAAATTTGTATTTCCAGATGGATCACCTGTGGAGATGCCACCTTGGAAATGGCGGATGCCGCCTCAATTAGAGAAGGGAATCAAGAGACTAAGCTACACGGACAAACCTAGAGGTCTGGCGCTGCCACCAATTAACCGGCAAATGCCGCCAACTCAAAGAGAAGTCCGGCAGAAACAGAGAAATAGAGGGAAAATCAAACAAGTATGGATGCCACCCTGGGAAGGGGGGTATCTTCGATATATACGTGAGGGAAACCAACCCAAGCAACAGGCAAGACCTAAAGCAAGGGAATTTAACAAAGAAATAAGGTGGAACTATAATAGAGACTATGTGAGAAGAGATATGTATGACACAGTGTTCAAAAAAAGGAGAGCTAGAAGGAAAAATAAAAGATGGAATAGGAAGCAGGGAATGGCGAATACGCTATTGAATTTGAATTCCGCAACATTACCTAGAATTGACATAATGATAGAAGGAACCCCGGTGAGAGCATTACTCGATACTGGGGCCAGCCGGAATATCATTAAAAGTACGCTGCTGCCCCTGACAATTAGAAATAGAACTCCGAGAAGCGAAATGAGACTAGCCTGCGGCGAAACCCATCATTCAACGAGAGGAGATGTACAACGAGTGAAGATCAAAAATATGACTATGCTGAACAAATTTACAATCATGGATGATTTAAATGAAGATGTTATTTTGGGCATGCCATGGTTTAAGAATAATGAGGTAGTGCTGGACGTAAATCGATGTTGTATATACCTAGGGAACGCCGCCAGAGACATAGTATACTGGGGGAAGCGGGACGCAGACGAGGAAAACGAGGAATTTGCAGCTGACCAATTGCTGCAACAAGCGAAGCGAGCTAAATACGAAGTTTTGGAGCCACCAGACGTGGTCCAAGAAGACGAGATTGATATAATCTCGCCACCACCAGAATTCAAGGACGAAATTAAAATTGAGGAGGAAGAACTGACCGACCCGACGGCCGCCACAGCTGCATGGTGTAACCAACCAGTTGCGGAGATAGCGGAACCGATAGAACCAACATTGACGGACTTACAGTTAATGGGTAGACAGGAAACCCAACGTCCAGTAGAAGACTATATAGGTAAAACGTACGCCACTGCCAGAATCCAACCCGATAACAGCTTTTGTAGAGCCACCTGTAACCGATTTATACCTGTGTCCTCCAAGCTTGGAGACCCGGTATGACCAGCAAGGTATCCCCTGGAGATATGTGCCTACCAGAATCCGCGCACAAGTCCAGCTCCATGGCCAATCCCCTGAAATAGACAAAATTCCGGCCCCTCAGGCCGAGGTCGCCGAGGTACCATTGAGGCAGCCTAGTGAGAAGCCACCGAACGTGGAAGAAACTACGGCCCCTGAACACGAGGTCGCCGTAGCAGCATTAAGGCAGCCTAAGGAGAAGCCACCTGAGGCCTCCGAGGAGTCCCCCAGGTCGCCAGAGAACTACCCGCAGGAGGCCTATACCAGGTAACCTGCAGAAGAACTACCGGACGAAGATAGAGCCATGGAGGTTGAGGAATCGCCTCGTTCAAGAGAGAAGGAAAAGTCTTCCCACAAAAGGAAGCGGAAGAAATTTTAAGTATGTTTATATGGACTTTGTTATTTTTTGTGTTGTTGTTTATGGACTTTGTTATTTTTTATTGTTGTTGTTATAAATGCTGTCTGATCGTACTAGATGGGTACGGTCAAATAAACATACCGTAACAAATGCTCTTCAGAGGGGGGTGTTGTGGATCTCGACCTTGGAAACGCCTATAAATAGCGTGATTTTCAAGGGAGAGATCAGTCAGTGCAGAACCATAAATGGATGAAGGCCAATTGAAAAAGTGTTGAGCATTTGTCCCGGCTTTAAAATCTGCATAAGTCTTTTCTTTGGACGACCGTCACCAAGCGAATTGCCAGTCGATCTTGGAGATTCTGAGATCCTGGGTGTGCCAAGGCGGCATACGTGAACCTGAAGTTAAAAGCAAGGCGTGCTGAAGAAGCACCGGTGGAGGACGCCGTAGTCGAGCCCGATACTGTGAGGAAACAGTGGTTCCTAGTCGATCCGAGGAGTTTGTACCTGGAATACGGGCAAATCCGAACGCACCTAGGCGGAAAGTGTCTGCTCGCGGTATTCGGAGGAAGGCCAACCGTTCGAGAACCTTTGCCAGCCTAGAAACATAATTTTAAGAGGAAGTACGACGAGAACCGGTCATAGCCGAAGTTGCCGACACTGGACTAACTGTGCCATTACTGCTGCAACGGACGCCATCGCCAGGGAGGCGTGTACGAGTGTTTACCACCTGGGCACAACCTGCACCAGGTCGGCAAGAAGAGAAAACCTAGTGGCAAAGTAATTTTAAGGAAGAAAAAAAGCGAAATAGTGAGAAACCGGCGACGCCAAGAGCTGGACGTCGTGGCCAGACCTCCAGCCTCTAGTGCCGGTACCCAGAGGACGAATACTAGTCCCTACCACCTGGGCACAACCTGCCCCAGGTCGGCAAAGAAGAAGCCAAGCGCGGCAAAATTAAAATGTCTGTAAACAAGGATTTACAAAGTGAAAACCCCCCAGCCCTGACGGCTGAGGGCGAAGAAACCCCGAACATGCTCTTTACTACCGAGGCCGACTTCAGGCAAGGGCTTGGAGCGGCTTCAAACTGCCCTACACAGCTCGCCGCCCCTGAGATGATGACTGGAGCTAGCCGAGGAACTTCCAGGGATATGCCCCTTGAAGGAGGAAGCGAAGGCGAACTGTGCCAGGACACCTGCGCCCGAGAATTTGTCAGTCTACTTCCAGCACCGGAGATGAAAGGACCTCTGAAGAAGCTCGCCACTCGTGCTAGCGAAACGTTAGGAAGCAATTCCAACCGACGACGGCCTTTAGACCCGAATCAGGACCACACCAGTTCACAGAAACTCATGTTCTAAGAATGTTTACGATTACTGAGGGATCAATAGATGGCATCAATTTTTTAGATCTATTTCGTAAGTACGCAAAACTTCGTCCACTGAATACGACACATCAGCGATTTTTCTTGACATATCGAAGTGGTAAATGCTGTACCCTGAATACAATTGGAGGTATGCCAAAAAAAATAGCAGAATTCCTTGGACTCCCCAAAACCAATGAATACACTGGCCATTGCTTCCGGCGCAGCTCTGCAACAATGTTGGCAGATTCTGGAGCGGACATGACACTTTTAAAGCGTCATGGAGGTTGGCGAGAGTTATATAGAAAATTCCATTGAACAGAAAAACGAAATAGCAAAAAGAATCATAGGGCAGAAAGATACGCCAAATACAAAAATAAAAGAAGTTCACTCAAAAGCAGAAGTTAGCACTGTCACTACTAGCAGTTTATACATTCGGACTACTAATATCTACATTGCTCTCAACGAAGAGAAGCTAGATGCCTCTAGAATTCAGTTCAACAGTTTACATAATTGTACATTTAACATATATAATAAATAGATATTTTCATTGATTTTAATGTTTCATTTTTACTTTTAGGCACTTGTGCCCAAAACTGTTACATTTAGACACTAGTGCCTAAAAGAGTGTCATTTCGAAATTCTAATCAATATCGAAATATATCTATTTCGAAACGCTTTCACAAAAAATATATTTATGCAATTTTTACTCATTTATGCACATTATATCATATAACAAAAAATATCTTTTCAGGTTTCCAATTTTGTTTTATAATTTTTCCCTTTTTTCCCAATTTTTCAATGCTTGAGAAAAAAACATTATCTTGCCCAGCTTATCCTGTTTTTTCCATCCGTTAAATCTCATGTTTGGCATGAGTGGTAGATAGGTAAGGGGAACTAGAACCACCATATTTTAGACAAGAAGTAAACTACCCCCTTGGCACTCTACCCTACTATTTTATAATTTAAAATGGCACCACCCACTTTGCTATACCTGAAATGAGAGGTCTCACCCAGCTGCATAAAAATCATGAAATGTTGCACATTTGATAGTGAAGTGAACAAAAATTTGAATTTAAGTGGGTACATAAATACCATTTTTTTCTTCACTACCTATGATTTCAAATTTGCAACAATTAATAATTTTTAAATTGTATTGAATGGAAAACCAATCAAGGTATCAAACAGACAACAGACTGTATATTATATTATTTATCTACATCAACTTACCTTTTTAGTGACTCTCGAACTACCAGTAAATAACCGCTCCACTTTTTAAATCACCCTTGTAACCCTGGACGTCATAGTGGATTACTCGTAAACTACAGCCGCCATAAAATAAATGGTTTTTTAAGGTGGGTTTGATGGTGATGCTTTTTGTCGCGAAGTTAAAGGCGATCAACGTAAAAAGTGTTTATTTACAAAAGTTTATACAAAACACTCTCGGTCAATCTCGTCCACAGGCGAAAGTCCCCTTAGGAAGCAGTCAAGCAAAGCGAGAAGGCTGGTCGAGAGTCGGCGGCAAACTCTGCTGGTCTAAGGGCCGCTGGCGTTTTTATACAGTCCAGAGCCCGTTGATGACGCGGCGGGTGGTAGGGCGCGTGGAAGGGCTGTTTGGCAAAATACCGGTGGCGCTCTGATAGCGTAGTAGCGGCGCGTTCTGGTACTACTGCCCTATCGGTACTGTGGTAAGGGTCATTGTGTTACAGTTTTACTTTTCAAGGAACCTGAGCAGGGGTCGGCACGCCGAGCCTACCGTTAGAGTTTCGGCAAGACCAAAAGAATTTCAAGCTTGACGTTAGGCAACCAAACATACACCATGCATAATCTCTGTCCTTTCTGTTCAGCATTTTTCGGCATATTCCACCCTGCGGCTAAATTTAAAGTGAGGTTAAGGTTATGTTATAAAGCAAAGTAAAGAAGCACACACCCAGAGGATCAAAGACAAACTTCTTGAATGTGCTAACGACTTAAGATCATTTTGGTCGGTAGCCAAGGCCGTCAGTCAAAACTTTACCATCAGTCAACCAACCCACCTCTAACACGTTCTTATGGCACCATCGCGACCAAAGCACAGGGAAGAGCAAACTGACTGGCGGAACTATTCTCTTCACATTCAACGGTTAATTTTCAGGGAAAAACTTCACCGAACATTCCCCCCGTAGAATCGAGAATGCCGGAAATTGTTTTCCGGCACCGCCATGTTAAACGAATCTTGAGGAGTCTTGACAAGAAAAAAGCTTCTGGTCCTGGCAATATTCTAGTCATCGTAATTAGGACAGGCGCTGACGAATTGACATCGGTAGTAGGCTCACAACTTATCTTACAAAAAAGGAATGTTTCCTTCTTGGTGGAAAACTGCGTCCAGTCCATACCCAAAAAAGCCAAGATGACCTTACCAAACAACTATCGTCCAGTCGCATTGCTTTTGGTTATATTAAAAGTTATGGAGAAGGCTATCAACAAAAAATTATTAATGTACCTGGCAGGCTTCAACACTATTATTGACCACCAGTACAGATTCCGTAAGTCTAGATCAACACGAGACCTTCTCGCTTATGTTACTTACGTTCGGAATAACGCAATAGAACATCATGGGAAGTCCCGGGCGCTACCACTGGACATTTCCAAGGCTTTTGACCGAGTATGGTATGAGGGGCTCCTAACTAAAGTGAAAGGATACGGAATGCCGCTTCAATTTTGTTCATGGCTGTCAAGCTTTCTTAAAGACCGTTCTCTGTGAGTGGCGATGGACGGGTTTCTTTCAGACACATTTAACATCAACGCCGGAGTCCCTTAAGGTTTTATATTATCGCCCACCCTCTTTTTACTATACATTAATGATCTTTTGGAAAAAACTAAAAATCCTATGTTATTATATAGCTTCGCTGTTGATAGCACACTTGTTTAATCTTTTTCTTTGGATACTCGGACATCGGCTGCCAATGCACATCTCTATAGGCAGCAAGAGGTATCACATCTCAACAAAGACCTGGAAGAAATTCTGTCTTGGGGTGACAGTAACCAAGTCGAATTTAACGCTAAAAAGACCCAAGCGGCAGTTTTTTCCAAAAAAATTAATGTTGAAGAACCGGATATAGTTATGGCGGGACACTCGATTCCCTTGGCTTCATCAATTCATTTATTGGGCGCAAATTTGGATAGTCATATGTCTTGACATAGTCACGTTGCGGCCATTGCTAAGGCAGCCTCGCAGAAGCTAGGAGTACTTTTCCCAACTAAGAACCTCTATACACCCCAACAACTTTTGATGCTCTATGAAGCCCAAATTCGACCATCGCTGGAGTACTGTCCGCAAATTTGGGGCTCTACTTCTAAACATACCCTGAGATTGCTAGATTCCATTCAAAGAAGAGCCATTCGCTTGATCGGTGACCATAGTCTGACAAACAACCTGGAAAGCCTTAAACATCGAAGGGGTTTGGCGACTTGAGTCTATTTTACAAATATTTTCATGGCAAGTGCTCAACTGAGGTTGCCCGCTTGATACCACCCAGAGCGGTGCATGGTAGTAATACAAAACGAGCCACTGCAGCCCACCAGTACGTGGTTCAGCTTAGTGTCCTTCGAACAACACTGTTTCAAAATTCTTTCATCTGGAGAACGTCATCACTCTGGAACGACCTCCCTGAGATCGTGTCTCCAAAGAATATAATCTCTAAAGATGCAAGAGCAACGTGAATCGTTTCCTGCGCACACGCACCGCTCCCAGAGCGCCATAAAGGATTTATCCTGCAGTCCTGTGCCTTATCATAAAAAAAATACACATTTTAAAAGGTAAGTACAAGGTGATCCAACTAAAAGTGGCCAACACAAATATCTGGCTAATCATTATAGTATGTTGCTTAATGCGAGAGAGTAATGAATTAATATTGAACTATAAAACCAAGTAGTCCTTGCCGTATTTCAAAAGCGTAGTCCATTTATTATTTCAGATAATATCCGGAGTTGCGAGAATAGTCGAAATGTGTTCGAATATGACTGGAATCGGACAGTCAACAATATACCAACTTGTACACGAGGATAAACGCGGCCCCATTAGGTCGCCAAAGAGAAGTACAGGGAAAAAAGAAACTGTAATAATTGAGGATGAAAAGACTGCCATCAGAAGAATCATACACTCGTTTTACCTAAAAAAAAGACATACCTACCTTGGACTGAATAATATCTGAAATGAGAATGATTTCATTCCACCCATGGGTAAGAAGAAACTATTAAAAACTTTAAAGAAAATTAATTTTTGTTATGAAAAAATTTAAAACTGAAAATCACTTTTAATAGATAAAGACGAGATCATCTGCTTCGACGACGTTATTTGAGGGCAGTTAGGCAATTTTAAAGGAAAACAGGAATATCTATTATATGAACGAAACTTGGTTAAATGAAAAATATACCGTTGGTAAAATATGGCAGGATAAACATATGAAAAGCGTGAGGCAAGCTTACATGGAAGGATGGTCCACTGGAATAAATGCACCCTCGGGAAAAGGTAAAAGATTAATAATTACTCACATTGGTAGCAAAAATGGATTTGTCGATGGCGGCTTACTAGCATTTAAATCAAAACGGACTGGAGACTATTAGGAAGACACGAATGCTGATGTCCTTGAAGAATACTTCCAGCAAATGCTAGATCTTATTCCTTCTGGGTCTGTTATTGTCATGGATACTGCCAGCTACCACTCAAGCAAATCCGAAAAAACTCCAAGGTCTTCTTGGAAGAAAAATTGCATCATTCAGTGGTAAATAAGAAGCCATTTCATAAAGATATGCTAAAAAAGAAGCTACTGGCGATTGTAAAGTTGAATAAACCTCTTTGTACGGAATTTGTTATCGGCGAAATCACTTCAAAATGAAATATAAGGGTACTTCCCCTTCCGCCATATCACTGTGAATTAAACCCCATAGAATTTTTATAAGCGCAAGTAGGAGGGTTTGTAGGAAGGCATAACACCATTTTTAAAATGAGAGACGTTGGAAACGTCTTGCAGGAGGGAATAAAGACGGTGGATCTCTATAATTATAATATTATTAGAGTAATAGTATAATTATTATTATACTTTTATTCTAATAAACTACCTGTAGTAACGCCGCTGTTACAATACTTTTATTGACCAAAGTCGTCCTTCAAACTTGTATGCAAATTAGGGTGACCGTAATTTAGAACCGATTCGGGGTGTGTAGGTCTGAAATACGGAATTTTTAAAAACTATCATTTCAATTTACTTGGAATTTACAATGCAACCTTTAAGTTGTCCACCCTACTTAATAGGTCCTGTCATTGCAAATTTACATTTCATTACTCTCTCGCATTCAGCAATAGAGTATAGATATACGATAACGTAAATCACCAATATTTTGCTTATTTTAATTGGAACATTATGTGGGTTCGGTGAAATATATATTTTTTTAGCGCTTTCCAAATATGGAATAAAATTATACTCGTATATTATGTTCTATTTAAAATAAAAAAAAATAATTAATGATTTTTGCTATATCTTTATTTGATATTTAATTTTTTTTTTTGTTAACGCATTCTAATTGTTCAAAAAACTTTTGTGCCAAGCGTTTTTTCGCATTTTTATATTTAAGCAAGATATTTGCCTTGGCCACTTTTAGTAGGATCACCCTGTATATAATTTGCAAACCGAAACGGAAAACGGAATAGACTTTTAAAAGATTACATCTTTCCCCTAAAGATTGGATAATGGTATCCATAACAGCAAAGAAAATGTCAACTTTGATGTGTGTCATTTCAGGCTCATCTCAACCTCCATACAGAAATTGGTTTGAAGCCGCCCTCCAAAAATGGCCGCCCCTGGCTGCCCCCTCGCCCGGGCCCTTGCGACGGCCCTGTGACAGACCTATATCGGCGAGAATGACACGCAGTGGAAACCACACAATTTGTTAATTATAAACGCACTAATCACCCAACGTTGGATGAATTTTCTAAGAGGGAGATTTACGCAATCAGCTCGCGCACAAACAACAATTTAAATAAGGCGTTAAAAGGCTGTTTTTGGACAACTTTTAGGAGCAACAACAGACAGTGATTCTACTACTCGTACGCCATTTACTTTCTCTAATATATCTAATTAAACTAGCTGCTGATAGATCTAAACAAAGAAAAGCAAAAGGGAATCTCAAATATTCATCAACGGGTGGCATAGATCGCTATGAAGTTTTTGTAATTTTTGGTCAGTATTATTTAAACTAGCATAAATGCGGAATATTGCATCTGCAACAATATTTTCTTTTCGCGGGCTGTAAAATATATCATATTTATAACATGCACGGTTCAAGCGCCAGCGTTCTATTTTATCATTCTTAATTTTTCCTAGGTGTCTGTCATTAAACATGAAGGAAACTGATTTCAGATCTGTTATAGTAATTTTATTTTTCTTAAAGAAAACTTTGATTTTTCTAGATTTAATGTTTTGTAACAACTTTTAGAAATCGCTGTTATTTGCTTACTTTAATAAAATTCTTAAAATATGTTATAAGTCACCGCAAACCTCAAAAATGCTGTATATGGCCTTTTATGTATGGCGATGGGTATTTAATGACAAGTACTTTTGAAATAACATTTTTTATGAGTCAAGCTTTGAGCTTAGTAAATCTATTAATAGTTTGTGCCTTACTTATAACCATTCGTTTCTTGTGACTTGTATTCGACGTTACTAAAGCTTGGGCTCGCCATGGAGAACTTCTCTTTTCTGTTATACCTTCAGAAAGGAGCTTTTGAACTTCGATTTGAATGCATTTTAAATCAACTGCCGAGTGTTTCCGTAACTTTATAGCTACATGCCTATAATCATCTGTCAAGTTGCCGAATAATATCTCTGGCGGAATTGTCGCTTGGGCAAGTGCACATATTTGAAGTCCACCAAGAGATACTTCTAGTTTAGAATGATTTTGATGAATATCATGATCTAAGATAATATCAGTTAATAACTTAATAACTTGTTCATAGGAAAACTCTACTTGTCTTTGATGATTGACTGCAAAATGTTTGTTGACGAAACTTGAAGTACTTCCAATATCAATTAATGTTTTAGTTGGATTCCCGTTCACTTTTATGAGTATTGTAGTTTTGTCCAAACTTCTTTCAGAAGCTGCGCACATGATATCAGCTGTAATTTCAGTTGTTGCTACAGTTTTACCACTAGGTTTCTTGCTTCAACAGACTTTTGCAAAATGGCCTTTTTTCCTGCAGTTCTTGCAAATAACATCAGCTGCCGGACAATGGTATCTACGGTGTCTGTTCCTTCCTTAAAAGTAGCACTTTGAGATTTAAATACTGCAGCCAATAGAGTTTCTTCTTGCTTGCAGATCACACTGATTCTAATTTGATATGCCATTTTGTATTGATATCAAGTTAACCAGAATTTGGGGAGCAGTAAAACTTTGTACATGCTATTGGGTCATATTAATTAATCGGGCTTACCGAAATGCACCTTCTAATTTCAGAGTGCTGTTTTTCGGAAGACGCTGTGTTATTAATCAAGGGTTTAAGCCAGATATAAACGCATTTCTTATAAAGTCATTTCTATTTTGTTCAGCAGCAACTGCTTTGAAATTACATTATTTGCTAAGCTGTTTTAAGGACTGTAAATATTGGTCCTGGCTGTTGGCGATGAGTAGATAAACAATGTGTGGCATAAATTTCATTTTTAGATATTATGTAGATTTGATTTAAAGTCGGCATAGCTTTCTGAAAGTCATCACAATCACTTATTAAAGCATACACATTAGAAGCCAAGTGATTAAGTAGTAGTTGAAATTTCATCTCATCCTATATTTTCCCTCGTTATTTGTTTTATTCGTGCTTAGAAAGTTTTCGAATGTTTCTGTGATTTAGTTAAATAAGTTGAAAGGTTATAACAATAATAATCACAATTGTTTAGTCTACTGATATAATAAGGTTATATATCACACTTTGGGTGATTAAATAGTCTTAAAAGAAGTAATATAGTGACGAAATATCGAGACTTCAAGCTTGTCATTTAAATGCACCAAACCCGTTAATTCACCGTCATGGAAACTCGCTAACAGCTGCTGCACTTATTGTAAGCGATAACTGCATTATGTTGGAAAATTATTCTACAACGTGGAATTGGAGCAGTCTAAATATTCTTCAGTGTCTATTCAGGGCACCTTTTATAAAAAATGGTTCAATTATCATATCTAGAAGATTTCCATTCCAAACGTTTACTTTCTACCTTGTCTGGGTATGCGATTCCTTATTTATATGAGGGTCTGTACTTTCATTCATGAATAATCTTTTATTTGTTATAGGTTGGTCATTGTTAATAATTCGTTCCATCTACAAAATAATTTTGCAAGAGAAATACTGAAATACCCTTTATTAATACTTTAGCCTTACAGTTGAAGGGTGTATACGTCAAATAGGTATATATACAATGGCATATACCTACACACACTGTTTAAAACAGATTTAAAATATTACATAGTTAACAAATACTTACATTGTAGTACAAAACAGACCACATATATCACATTAAAAATAAAGTCTAGAATTCTTTACCATTTTTGATCCTAACTTTATGTGACTTTTTTTTCTAATTTTTATTATTATAATCTAACATAATCTAAATTACTCCTGAAATTTTTAACAACTTAAGCGAACTGAGTAAGACTAACTGCTGGATTCCCTTCAATGGTCAAGGATACTGCTATTTTGAATTTTGAATTTATTTCAGAAACGTTTCTTTTTTCTCAACTCAACTCACAACTTTTAATTAAATCGTACCTATATACTATTATTCTGGACGAACAGGATCAGAAGCGGTAAGATTATTGACCACTTTTTCTGCCGATATTCCTATGATGAAGTTTAAGTGTAGTGGAGAAACAAAAGTTATGACGTGCACAAAAGCACAATTTCTTTATCAGAAAAATGGATTTTCAAGATGTATTGATCAGTTATTTTTAGCGCAATCATAGATTTCTCCTAAACCAAGACCTTAAACTTTAAAAGTTTTAAGTTTTAGCTTTATCGAATATACATGGGATTGAAAAGAAATCCTTAAACCTAGTTTAAAAAAAGTACTGTGTAAAGTTTTAACCAGTTTTCTATTACAAAGTAAAATATTGTTGAATCAATTTGATATTATAGCTATTGATAACGCATTATTATACAGCACAAAACCATCTGAAAGTCGATATTTAGCCAGATTTTGATATATTATTTGTTCATTTATCCCGGATTCTTCACGGTCATGTATCTTTTAAACTCAAAAATTCCCAAATTCACCCCATATATCGGCTTATCTCTTAGTTCCTTGTGTACAATAAAAACTTAAGCATTTCCTTATACGGGAGTGATTTATGCTCGTATAAATATTAATGAGTCAACCAATGACTACTTTAGTCCATTCATAGCTAATGTAACGTAAATATTCTTCAGTTCTGCTACGAAGCCCATAATAGAGATGACAAATTACCAATAAAACGACTGTTCCCTTATTTTTGTTGGGTTATTGGATTGGACGGAATGGGGTGTGGAAAGAAAATGAATTTATTATTTATTAATCTATTTATTAGGATAACCCTGTGGTGGGTGGTTTTCTCATGTACGCCGTGCAATATTCATAGTTCTTACAGGGTGTTAAATTATAATTGTACAAAAAGCAACGGGCGATTACAAATAAAAATAGGGAGATTGAACCAAGTATGCCGTACTAAATTACTGATCAATAGTGAGATACATAGGGTAGAGTATATATATTTTTCAACTTATAACTAATTAAAAATTCATTCAACATACAATCTGTCACCGGATTGGGCACCGTACTCTAATAAACTTTCTTTTTTTGGGTTGTTGGAGAAGAGTTCACTACTGAGAAGAAGTTTTGCTTCACTTCACTTCACAAGTCACGATAAAGTAAAATAAAGTAGAAGTAAATGATGTTCAACTCTTTTAATTAATATTAAAGTAATCTTAAATAAAGTAGTTATTATTTTAAACTTTTTAAGGTGTTTTTTTACAAAAAAAAGTTTTAATACTTTTTTTTGTCACATGTTTTCTTACAAATTCGTTACTTAGACAGCCAGTGTTCGCAGATTTGAGTATGGATTGTATTAATCTATATATAATAATGCATTCGGTACTGCTTGTCTTGTCTGCAGGGTTTTACTGTTTATTCATAACAAATGTTGTAACATTACCTAATAGAAGTTGTATGTGTGTTTTTTTTTCAAAAAAAAATATATATTTTTAAAACCAGCTGTTACCCAACCTGGCAAGGCCATGCAAATTAAAGCATTAAGTTTATTGATTCCAACGATATTTATATAAAAATTTATAAATGCATGCAAAGAGCACGCTATCACCATGTACTGGGACCGTCCCCGAACGGTCGCTCAATTCATTTACCAATTGACAGGTAAAAAATGATCGTTCGGGGACGGTGCCTGTTGTTTATATCGTTGGAATCGGCAAATGAATTTTAGTATATATTAATATACCTACTACCTACTATGGACATTTTTTAGTTTTACGTTTTTTAAGTTTTTTAATGACAATGACAATTCATGAATCTTAGTTAGAAAGACGGGCAAGGGCCAAAATTTCCTATCCGCGTCTATGTGTCATTCTGCAGCTAACGTAACCTACAAAAGGCACTGCAGTTTTGCCGTGTTAATATATACAATAGATGGCTGATATAAAGAATATGTTTTCTATGTGATTAACCCCACTTAGGCTTAATTTATCAATGTCTTGTTAGAGATAACAGCAACATAACTTCCATGACAACAATGTTCCAACAATAGTATCCTTGGAAATTCACTTGTAGTTAGTGTTAACAGGACATTGAAAATTTGGACCTTAGCAGCATACATAACAAGGTTGGTAGCTACAAAAGTTTAGAAAAGCGAAATCCAAGAGAGGGACTTTCATTTTCTATACGAGTATGACAGTGGGTAGTTATGACATTACTAATACTGACTGTTTTTCCATCATATTATTTTCAATTTTATATAAAGTGGGGCCGCGAGATTTGGTCAGGTTTTCATGTATAGCTCATATTTTTTTATCACTCTATCCTCTTAATACCTTGGAGCTACAATAACTGCTGATAACGACGTCACGGAAGAAATCAAAGGCAGAATCCAATCTGCAAACCGCTGTCTATACGCACTAACCAATCTTATGAGGTCAAAAAACCTAACCAGTACATCAAAGATTAAAATTTATAGAACCATTGTCAGGCCAGTAATAACATGGATGTGAAACGTAGACAATGACCAAAGCAAACGAAGAAAAACTCAGACGCTTTGAACGAAAAATCCTCAGAAAAATCTTTGGAGCCCACCACGATCCGACAACAAATCGATATCGTGTTAGAACAAATATTGAAATACAGGAGATCTACAACGATAGCGATATCGTACAAGAGATTAAATCCCATCGATTAAGATGGGTAGGCCACGTACACAGGCTTCATGATGAAAGACTGGTAAGATTGGTGTGCGAGGAAGTCCCAACAGGAAAAAGACCACTCGGACGTCCCAGAATGCGTTGAAGAGATAACATAAGATCAGATCTACAGAAAATGAATATTCCCTTTGACCAAAGATTGATGGAAGACCGCATCAATTGGAAGAAAGTTGTGCAGTCAGCCAAGACCCACCCAGGGTTGTAACGCTAGATGATGATGGTGATGACTCTGTACTCCTGTTAGTGCGAGTCTCTGGATATACTCCCAGAGCAACTCTAGATCATTAATAAATTACTATCTGATTTCCATAATTGAAGAGCAAAAGAATCAAAAGTGCTTAGTAGCATAGTCGATGAAATGCGCTAAGTGTCAGGTCAACATACCTATAACATCTTAACAAGTAGATAGCTTCGAGCGCTCTGTGTTAATTTGTGTCCCGTTGTTCATAACAATAATAACTACGAAAATGGATGAACAAAGGCATAAAAACGGTAGTGGTTTATAACTTACTGCTGAACAGAAAAATCTTATGTTATCCGCTACAAAAAGGTTTCCAGTAGCTGAAGATTCAGTTATTAATATGAAAGTAGTACACAATAATTGCTCTATAAAAGTGGAATCTAGATATCCAGGAATGTAGTTATTCTAAAATATTTTGGATTGTAAAAAAGATCCAATTTTAAAATAGGATAAAACTCTTCAAGACGTTAAAAATAAGTAAAGTGCGAACAAGAAACAACATTTAAACGCAATGGCACCCATTTTGCATATACAAGAATATAAGAATTTATACCCTCATGGGTACTTAAAACCCTGGGATATTGTCGTACGTAAAAATTACATATAATTATAAAAACTCCCTCGCGACAACGAAGCGCTTGGACCATTCCACTCTAGGAGCTAGCAGTGTTTTATGTCATATTTAGTCTTCGCCAGAGCGAATCAGTTTAATTTGGCATGCATGTGTGGCCTCAAGTTCTTTTAAAAATAACAGTACTTAAAATTTACGTGTCAACAGTATTCTGTGATAAGTTTTTTTAAATTAATTCTACGTGACAATAGAATTGTGTGACTATTGGGTGCCCTAAAAATTGCAGAAAAGGCTTAATAGAAGAAGAATACGGTTTAAACATCCTTGAGAGTTGACAGAAGACAGATCACTTGTCTTGATATGATCATTCCCGTAATTCAAGAATATACGTCCAGGTCGGCAGGAGGAGCATGAGGAGCTAGCATGCGCATTTGCGCATATTGTTAATTTTCAAAGCAAGGTTGTTATAAACAATATTTGGCACGTTGAATAACATCTGACATCACATCTATTTGATAAATAATAATTTATTAAATTTATGTTGTTTGCCCCTGGCCTGCGCGTGTATATTAAAAATACTCTCCGACAGAACCCAAAACGGATGTTGTGGTACACGGAGATGATGGGCAAGTTCTTACAAGCAATGCCTAGTGTTGCTACAGAAGAAAATCGGTTCAAGTTCATTATAGTCTAATTTTATAACAATAAACATAAACTATTATTTATGTAGATTATGCGCGTTTTAATAAATATATTAGTGAGGTATTCAATATTCATCAATTTACTGGGAGATTGGCCGTTATCAAATTTTCCTTTCGCTTAGAAAATAAATGAAGGGCAGGAAATTGAATGCAAGATTTACGACAGAGGAAAAGTAAATTTGTTGATAATATAGACATCTTTAGTAACTAGCCATAAAAGTCCATAACAATGTGTGGGAAAAGATTGCTGAAACTCAAGGAGTAAAAAAATACTATACCAACAAGTTGACCAAAGGCCAAAAAAAAAAAATTAAAATAGAAATAAAGGTCTGTCTTTACCACCAAATAACTTTATTTGCCCCTCTAGGGTAGAAAACAAGGGTTATAAAAATACAATAACTTATTTGCAAATTCTAAAAATAGATCTAGAACAGCTTGGTCAATAATAAAAAATGAAACAAATCAAAACAAGGTCACTGACCTACCTGATTTTTATGTCGAACCTAACAGTGATAACAAAATTAGTAACTTAAATGATGCTGCTGAAGCATTCAATGACTATTTTTTTAACTCTATAAAAAGTACCTATTACTTCTACTTTGAATGTCTCTTGCGACCCAAAGGTATCCGATCCAATCAACAGCACCTTATTCCTGGCACCCTTCTTAAAAGAGGAAATAAAGTCTATAATATTATCGGTCTCAAGGAAGGATTCATACGGCTTTGACGAAATACCGTGTTCTATTTTAAAACAAGTCGTTGATTATATTATTGATCCTGTTACGCACCTAATTAACATTTCTTTTATCGAGGGTTGTTTCCCCATTATCCTAAAAAAAACAGTTATTCAACCTATTCTAAAAAAGGGTAGTAAACATGAAATTTGCAATTACAGAGGCATCGCCCTTCTTTCTGTGTTCTCAAAAATCTTTGAGAAGGCTTTTTATAATAGACTTTTAGCATTCTTGGAAAGCAAAACATTTTTTAGTCCTTGCCAATTTGGCTTTCGCAAGGGAGTATCCACTCACCACGCTATAGTTTCATTGTTTAATAGGGTATTGGCTTGTTTGGATAAATGTGAACAGCCTGCATGCCTTTTCTTTGACCTAAAAAGGGCATTTGAGGTTGTAAATATTGAATTGCTGCTTGCGAAGTTAAGTAAATATGGAGTTCGCGGAAATGCATATAACTGGCTTAAGAATTTCTTGTCGGGCCGCTCTCAAAAAGTAGTCTTAAAGCAAAATAACGAAATACATTGCTCGAGTACTAGACTATTGGATTGCGGCGTTCCGCAGGGAAGTTTGTTGGGGCCTTTGCTCTTCATAATTTTTATTAATGATATTACCTCGGGGGATCTTGGTCGGTCGTATGTTTCCCTATTTGCGGATGATACTGCTGTGGTATGCTCTGGCAACAGTTTGGGGGTGGTTGCGGAAAATGCTAACGGTGGCGTGGTAGGGATGCAGGATTACTGTCATAAAAACGGTTTAGTGTTGAACCAAGAAAAAACCGAATTGATCTTCTTCTCATTGAAAGACTTAAACAAAAGCCTCTTGGTTAAATTTAATGATAAAACTATAGAACAAAAAACAGTGGCTAAATTTCTAGGTGTTTTCATTGATTCCAAGCTCTCATGGACATCTCAAATTGATCACATACTCAAGAAACTGGCGGTATATGCTTTTGTTATTTGGCAGCTACGCTCAAAAATTAACGCAAATCTTTTAAAATTATACTATTTTTCTTATGTTCAGTCTTGCCTAACGTATGCGATTGTATCGTGAGGAAATTGCGTAAGAGCGCATGAAGTATTTGTGCAACAAAAAAAGATAATTAAAACAATGTTATTTAAGCCACTTAGGTACTTATGTCGTCATTTATTTTCCGAGTTGGGCATAACAACATTTCCATCTTTGTTTATTTACTATTCAATTAAATATACTAGAGAGAATATGTCTACACACGGTTTAACTAGGGAGGTCACTGATCATTACGGATTGAGACAAAATTTTAATTTAAGTACTCCAAGACATCGCTTGTCGACTGTTGCGAATAGTCCACTGGTTCTACCAATTACATTACATAACAAGTTACCCACGACAATTAAGGGGTTGGCTGTATTAAGCAAATTTAATAAAACGGTGAAAAAGCTTATCTTTGAAAATTGTTTTTATTCAGTGCAAGAGTACTTAGATTGCAACTTACCTTCGTAACTAATATTTATTTATTGTTGATGTTTATTGGCTAGTTGCTTTTTTAGATGTTATTTATGTTGATATGATAGTCCTCTTTTTACACTTAATGTTTATTCTTTTAAATTGTAATACAAAAATTTTTCTTTTTTTGACAATATCCCATACTTACTATTGTAAGTCTTTTGGAAATAAAGTTTATTTATTTATTTATTTTATACAATGACGATGAATTAAATTAAATTTCTTAATGCATGTGTTGTACTAGTTTCGACTTTAGAGAAAGTCATCCTCAGCAACTAACCATTTAAGAGATTTTTATATGAAAAGAAGTTAAAACAGTTGGGGGAGCAGAGAGGTGATTTAATAATACAATACAATATAATGCAGATTATGCAACCTTTGGAATCGACAGGAGTTTAGTATAAGAACGATGTATCTCCATGTGAAGGTAGGGGTTGATTTATACGCAAGTAGAATTAAGGACCTTAATCATAGTCGAGTGATTTAAGCAATGTTGAAGTCAAAACGTGTTGAAAAAGAAGAATTGTAACATAACAATTCATTCTCTTTTCAGTGAAACTAAATTAGCGACGGGACATGCTTAATGTTATGGTGGATTAAATATTTGTTAATGAAATTAAATTAACTTATTATTCTAAAAAAGGGGGTTGTCAAAATGAGACTATGCCATTTCAAATAAAATGGGAATGTATCTGAAAAGAGAAAAATTTTTCAAATTTTAGGAACTAATAGATAGCAATAAGGTTTTTTTTTTTTTATGTTTCACAACTTAACGGTTTGTTAATTATATTTGTAATAATATCATTAATCATGTACTCACCAAGTGGTCACTATTCACTTGTTAAAAATAAAATAAAAATAAAATTAAATTAAAAATTATTAGGACATTAGATTGTTGACTTTTTGTTTTTCATTTTGTTGCCAGGTGAAGAAATTAATTTTAATCTTAGCCTCAGCATGCTATTCGAAGGAAATGGCGTCGTTAAATGGTGAGTACTCAGAATTGGTACTATTAGTTACACCCTTTTTTTATTTTTTATATGCGTAATTTATATCAAGTTTCCGGTAATCAACTGTCAATTCCAAAAGCGGCAAATTTAAATGGGTTTCTACAGATATCCAAGGAGGAATAAGATATACAACAATATTGTCACTCAGTTACAAAAAAAGGGGGGGGGGGTTACTTCCCTTATTAGGGTGTGTACAAATTAGTTTCAGCTTAATTAAAGCATGAGCAATGACGTGAGTGAAGCACAAAACAAAGAACCTATGGTATTTAATTTGCCATAACTATAAATTAAAAACTGCAACCAGGTATTCTTAAAATCACCGGGCCTATAGCAGCATGCGTACCAAAGTGAATAACCCTAGATGGCAGCACTACAAATCGTAAATGGAAAGCCAAATCCTTGCATAGGCAACAATCCGGACTCAGCTGTAACATTGGTTATGTCACCGTTGAGTTTGACACTTGAAATTAAAATTCTTTTTTATAGGTTAATTAGTAAAATAAGTTAATATATTGTTTATTATTATATTATATCCTAAAGCGAACGATAAAACAAGAACCTGATTGAAATGATATAATGGTGTTTAAATTTGCAGAGAATTGAAGAATGGGAGACAGTCGGTAATAGACAGGTAATTTGTTCATTCAAAACTTGGATTTCAGGATTTTTAATGGCCTGATTAATCTCAAATATCTCCCATAAAGCAGATGATTTACCATTGGGTACCACATGCAATACTTCAACTCCCTTTCTGGATCGAATGTATGTTTAGCATTAAGAATATGGTCAGAGAAATTTGATTTAGTGTCAGCCGGCAACTGTTTATTTTGATCTCTTTCTATAAGAGAGATATGATCCTTTATCCTTATGCATAACTTTCGACCGGTACGTCCTACGTAACAACAGTTACAAGTGGAGGATTCATCACTATAAGTGCAACTCAGTTTGTAAACACCCGATTTATGTAGTACCTCAATAGTATCTTTATTGTTATTTATATATTTTTTTAAATTGTTTTGAGTTTTGAAAGATATATGTATGTCGCTATTAAATTTAAGGAATATTGTCACAACTTAGTGCCGTTTTGGTCCTAGATGGGTCTTGGAGTAGGAAATAAGACGCTCCTCTAAAAAACAAAATACCCTTTTATTAAAAATAAGTATTTTACAATAATTTACCCAGTAGCCCAGAGACCGCTTAGGGTATGGGAGGTGACCAAGTCGGAAAGACGAAGGTGCCTTACCCATCGTACGCTCCGGTTTTTATACACAGAAAGTGCTGATTATTGTTTAACTGTTCTTGACCGTGAGCGTACAGTGGGTTAGACTCTTGATGGCGCGCAGTGGTCGAGTCATGTGAAAGTTGATTAAACCTATGGGTGCCGCCAATTTGTTGACATGCCCCCCCTCTGATAAGCGTTGGCCCCCAACGCTTTGGAACATGCTAGGCCTTCTGTATGTTACAATATTATCTTAAGATTAGGTTATTTCTATTTTCGGTTTTTCTTGTCTCGATTCCTCCCCTGTCCACCAGCTTGACTTTTTCCTGGGCCGGACCTGTTCTTTCTGCTACTATCTTGATTTAATGTGTTGCCGTAACAATTGGCTGCGTCGGTAGTAGTTCTGTAGAGAATTGGGTCCGGTGTTGCCAGTTGTCGTCTGTGGCTGGTGGACTCCGAGATGGTACATGAAACAAGAGGAAAAATTATGCAGTATCACATCTTTATCTTTAATAATCTTAATTAGTGTATATTTTTAATCCTAAGAGTTCATGTTACAGCTTACTTACTATAATATTAAAAAATGTAAAATTTAATATAAAAAGTTATGAATGGCCATACTGTAACAAACGGTATAAAAGTAAAAAACCAAAAATTCTCGAAATATTATTTACATTGGGCAATTATACCCTAAAAATATCAAATTTAAACGAAAAAAGACACATTCATCATACGCATTCTCAACTTTCTACACTTCAAAAAAAAAATTATTTCCTTGACGCCCGCTTGCGTCAGTACCTCTAATACTTCGACTCTGCTGAAGATCACTTCCTCAGCTAACAGCATGGCTCCTTTACAATGGGATTGCCCTTACGCTGTTTTCAACTTCTACGCCTTGACTCTCATTGGTTCTGGGCGTAGGTAGATTTCCGCCTCTACGGGGCTGCTCCTAAAAACTCTTTAAGAAAAAATCATATATCCAAATGCACCATAAAGTTGAGAACTGCTTCATCGTCTTTATCATTTAAACACAACAACAGTCATAAAAATATAGCCAAATTGGGGAAACTGTCCTGCTGGAACGCAAGACTGCGGTGACCAACCACAAAATCACCGAAAGTCTGCCGTGATGAGCGTCGCAAACCAGGAAACAAAATTTGACGCTCTGAGCAGTTATGTTCCGAACAGGTATTGTTTTACCCTCTCTGCCACTGTTTTTCCATTCATCAAATCGCTTCTAATACATATTTCATCCTTTACGCACAGCTAAAAATGTAAAATATAAGTTAATTGCAGTATGGCCAAACCTATAAATAAAAACTTTGAAAATATTGTCAGTTCTAAAAAAGGCTTTAACCACTTAAAAAAAACAAATCACAAAAATATCGACCATTACTCTCCAGTTAAATAATTTCCGTACCTATAAACTAAACCTTTTAATACATATTATCAATTGTCGCCATAAAAAAACAAAACGTAATCAAAACATGCGACATCTAAAAAAATCCAATAAAATAAAATTGTGACCTACTAATTAAACATTACCTTTAAATTGTTTACTAATAGTATATTACATATTACCTAAAATAAAAGTGATAAACAATCATCATCATTTTTGTTACCTACTTAAATAAATCAAACATTTTGCTGCAATTTAAAGCAATGATTAAGAACCTTTTGAAGAAAAATTATAATATGAAAAAACACTTTTCAAGGGCCTAAAATGAGATACGCACTTATCGTAAAAAAACAATGAATTACTATTTTCATACCCTTCCAAATCATTCATGGCTCTCTGCGACCGGCGAATGGATGGCTTTCTGGCTTTAATGCCCATCGGTCCAATGCTGATCGCTGACTTGGCGGGGATAGATAGCTGACCCTTACTCAGTTCAGAGCCACTTCTATTTCACCGTCTAACCATATTTGTAGTGCCCATTTAGCACCACCTTGCTGGCTGCTTCTGAAAATCCATTTGGTGCCCTTTCTTCTTCTTCAGTGATGTTTCTGGCTGATGGTGATGATTGTTGACCTTCGTCCCCCTGCGCTGGTCACATCTTGGGGGTCCTCCTTGGCTCTAGTGTTGACTTAATTTGATGATTAAGCCTCTCGGGAACGGTTCGGCGCCTCCGCCATGTCACGACTTAGTGCCGTTTTGGTCCTAGAGGGGTCTTGGAGTAGGAAATAAGACGCTCGTCTAAAAAACAAAGTACCCTTTTATGAAAAATAAGTATTTTACAATAATTTACCCAGTAGCACAGAGACCGCTTAGCATGTTCCGGGGGACCTTTTTTGGGGGACGTAACTGGGTCCTACTAGGGGATGTTAACTAGGATAGTAGGTTCACAGTAGGGACTTGTGAGAGGGGCTTAGATCGTTCGTTCTATAGCGCTCCTGAGGGGTGTTCTTTTAAAGGAAGGACTCAGGAGAGGGGCTTAGATCGTTCGTTCTATAGCACTCCTGAGGGGTGTTCTTTTAAAGGAAGGAATCAGGAGAGGGGCTTAGATCGTTCGTTCTATAGCACTCCTGAGGGTATGGGAGGTGACCAAGTCGGAAAGACGAAGGTGCCTTACCCATCGTACGCTCCGGTTTTTATACACAGAAAGTGCTGATTATTGTTTAACTGTTCTTGACCGTGAGCGTACAGTGGGTTAGACTCTTGATGGCGCGCAGTGGTCGAGTCATGTGAAAGTTGATTAAACTTATGGGTGCCGCCATTTTGTTGACAATATGTTTTTGATGTTATGTGATATCGTTCCCATATAGGGTAAGCTAGTATAAAATCTAGGTTTTATAATATTTTGATTAGATAATAAATAATGTCTATTGATATGTTTATTTAGATTCTTATAATATATTTAATTAATGATGTGCACAGGGTATTTATTATTTGTAGCAAGTTGGTTAATGAAGGAGAGTTCTTTGTTGAAGTTATAATTATTCATAGGAATGGAGAAAAGTCTGTGAAAAAAGGAATGAAAGGCACTTAACTTATGGCCTATTGGATGGTTAGAGTTGTGCCACTAAAGAAAGCTAATATGTCATCTACATATCTATAGTAAAATAAAAATGTATCATATAAATAATGTAATTTAATTTTCTTTTCCAGGAAAAAAAAATATTTCAGCAAGCAAAGGTGAAAGGTTAGATCCCATTGCGACCCCGATATTTTGACAGTATATTTTTCCATTGAACTGAAAGAAATTTTGTTTGAGTACTGTATCGACCAGTAAGCATATATTCAGTATATGAAAAGTGTTAAGATTAGAGTTTTCAAATAATAAGGTTCTAACACCTTCAATGCAATCCTCTGGAGGTATGCTAGGGAATAAGTTTTTAATATCAAATGAGATTAATCTAGTGTCAGTAGGGACTTTTAAGTGTAATAATTTATCAGTAAGATGTTTACTATTTTTTATGGAAGTAGGGTTAGAGAAATTAGTATGAGACAAAATAATGTGGTTAAGCCATTTAGATAGACAAGATGCTGGTGATTGAGTATAGCTAACGACTGTTCTTACAGGGAAAGGTGGGGGTTTGTGGGTTTTTATCAAGCCATACAAGATTGGCACAGTTGGATTCATAGGATATAGTCTATATTTATTAGTGTTTAAATGTTTGAGTGTATTTGATGTTATATCAAGGTTTGATTTAACGTATGAGAAAAATTTTTTCTCATACGTTAGTTAGTTTTCCACCCTATGAATATAATCGTCCTCATTTAGTATAGTAATGCAGCTGCTCTTGTCTGCCTTGGTGATAATTAATTTATTGTCTTTAATCTTATTAATTAGTTGTTTAAGTTTTGTATCCATTGTAAAATTATTGTGGTTGTTTTTTGTTTTAATGTACTGATTAATAGTATTTGCTACATTGGTTCTGATTAAGTCAGTGTTAGAAAGGTCTTGAAATGATTCAAGTATTCTTTCGGTTTCAACAGCCAGATGACCTAAATTATTCTTATTAAAATTATTGTGAAAATTAAATTTGAAGCCCAAGTTTAAAATTTCAATGTCATTATTATTGAGTTCAATTGTAGACAAATTAATAAATTTAATATAATAATAAATAATATATTAACTAATTTTACTAATTAACCTATAAAAAATTATTTTAATTTCAAGTGTCAAACTCAACGGTGACATAACCAATGTTACAGATGAGTCCGGATTGTTGCCTATGCAAGGATTTGGCTTTCCATTTACGATTTGTAGTGCTGCCATCTAGGGTTATTCACTTTGGTCCGCATGCTGCTATAGTCCCGGTGATTTTAAGAATACCTGGTTGCAGTTTTTAATTTAGAGTTATGACAAATTAAATACCATAGGTTCTTTGTTTTGTGCTTCACTCACGTCATTGCTCATGCTTTAATTAAGATGAAACTAATTTGTACACACCCTAATAAGGGAAGTAAGGGAAGTAAACCCCCCCCCCCCCTTTTTTTTGTAACTGAGTGACAATATTGTTGTATATCTTATTCCTCCTTGGATATCTGTAGAAACCCATTTAAATTTGCCGCTTTTGGAATTGACAGTTGATTACCGGAAACTTGATTTAAAATACGCATATAAAAAAGAAAAAAAGGGTGTAACTAATAGTACCAATTCTGGGTACTCACCATTTAACGACGCAATTTCCTTCGAATAGCATGCTGAGGCTAAGATTAAAATTAATTTCTTCACCTGGCAACAAAATGAAAAACAAAAAGTCAACAATCTAATGTCCTAATAATTTTTAATTTAATTTTATTTTAATTTTATTTTTAACAAGTGAATAGTGACTACTTGGTGAGTACATGATTAATGATATTATTACAAATATAATTAACAAACCGTTAAGTTGTGAAAAAAAAAACCTTATTGCTATCTATTAGTTCCTAAAATTTGAAAAATTTTTCTCTTTTCAGATGCATTCCCATTTTATTTGAAATGACATAGTCTCATTTTGACAACCCCCTTTTTTAGAATAATAAGTTCATTTAATTTCATTAACAAATATTCAATCCACCATAACATTAAGCATGTCCCCTCGCCAATTTAGTTTCACTGAAAAGAGAATGAATTGATATGTTACAATTCTTCTTTTTCAACACGTTTTGACTTCAACATTGCTTAAATCACTCGACTATGATTAAGGTCCTTAATTCTACTTGCGTATAAATCAACCCCTACCTTCACATGGAGATACATCGTTCTTATACTAAACTCCTGTCGATTCCAAAGGTTGCATAATCTGCATTATATTGTATTGTATTATTGAATCACCTCTCTGCTCCCCCAACTGTTTTAACTTCTTTTCATATAAAAATCTCTTAAACGGTTAGTTGCTGAGGATGACTTTCTCTAAAGTCGAAACTAGTACAACACATGCATTAAGAAATTTAATTTAATTCATCGTCATTTTATGTATTTTTATAACCCTTGTTTTCTACCCTAGAGGGGCAAATAAAGTTATTTGGTGGTAAAGACAGACCTTTATTTCTATTTACAATCTCGCCACAGAATATGGACTACTTCTTAAATCTTAAAAATTAAAATGTTATCCTGCGTTATACGACCAGAGAGAACGAAAGAAAGTATTGGGAATTTTTTTAAATAAAGGTATATAAAAATAGAAGTTGCAGTAGTGCTAAGGGTCTGTTATACCGGCTAGTCCTTTGGAGCCAGAAGCCTCCTAAGAACATATTCTAAGGTCTTTATTTACGAAAGAAGGCAGAAGGAAAGTCCTTCATTTCTACGACATAATATATTAATAGATAGGATGTTTTTAGGAAATAATGTAAAATACTATTTACATACTTTTCTCCAGTATTTATTAATATGATTATATATTAACGTGACATGTTTCGCTACATTGTAGCTTTATCAAACGAATTCGTTTCGTCACGGGCTACAGTCGAAAACCCACTTGAAAACACTTGGCGCTGATGTCCCGAATATTACGTGGCGATATCACGGCAGACGTACACCACGGAGTAAATCTTAAAACCTACTGCCTGTAAAAATGAAAACATTCGCTTTGTTGATCACTCTTTCCACGCAAAAATTACTTGCAACACCGCATCCCTCTAAGCATCTTCCTACTGCATCCCATAACAACTGACCTGTCTAGCACGTAGGCATTGTCTTCAACGCTCGCCGGCCGCCTTTTGTGATGATTGGAACAGCCTCGCCAAGCCCTGATGTTTACCGGCCGTCAAGTGGATCGACTGGCTAGACGCAATTTGAAGGTGTATAAAAACGTAAACAAGCTGTGTTATGAAGAATTTTCTATTGTATTATTTTACCGAAAGGATTATTAAATGCGAAGTAAATTCGAAGTTAAATTTTTATAATATGTTAAAAGATGAGTTTTATTTATTTCTTTAAAACAGTAGACGTGACCCAAATGCGGCGTTGCCGATCATTATTAGCTTTTCACTGAAATGCGATTATGGTTTTGGTCTAACTATTAAGTAATATTAGGAGTTTGAATTATGTTAATTGAACTTAAAATGCACATGCATGTTTCCACAACATTCTTCCCACGTTGGAGCATTTATGATTCAACCAAACCCATAAACTTACACTTCAGTTTATCCAAATTTTAAACAAACTGCAATATTACTACCGATATTGCCTATGCATTGGAGGAATGCACATCACCGTTTGTGGAGCGAAGAACCGTAACGTTTTTCAAATAAAAAATCACTTATATTAGTATAAGATATAAGATATAAGTGATTGAGCAAGGCTCACTTAGAACGTAACACAAAAAATAAAAATGCTCACTTAGAGCAGAACACTTAACATAGAAGGTGCTCGTTCAGAGCAAACCATGTAAACAGGCTTACGTTGAAGCAAACCACAGAAGGTACTTGATTGGAACAATCATAGAAGGCTCTCGTTCGAGCGCAACATGCATACAATGTGCTCAGGTTGAGCGACAAGTAGGCAGCTCCCCTGTGAACTGACTACATAGAATGGTGCTCGGTTGAGACACCTCCAAACAGTTCCCGTTGAGCTAGACACTAAGAATGGTACTCAGTTGAGACACCCCCAAACAGCTCCCGTTGAGCTAGATACCAAGAATGGTGCTCGGTTGAGACACCCCCAAAATTAACAAAAAAACAGCTCCTGTTGAGCTTCACACCTCACTCATCCTAAAGACTCCTCCTTGAGTTGACCGTGGAGCTAGGCTCCTACGTGGACTCCTTGTTCGCGACCCCCGAATCACTCAGCAGAAAAAAGAAGAGGAAGAAGTCACAGAGGTCAGATGCAGAAAGTGGGACTAGCTCCGATGCCGGAGCTAGAAGCCAAAGGACAATGCGATATTGCCGGGTCGTCCACACTCTTTAGTTTACACACTAGGAGCGCCTCTAGTGCTTAGTAGGTCGCGGGTGAAAAGTTGTTAAGCGCCTCCGCTTACACAACCGTTACGATGTCTAACCAAAGACAAAGGGCAAACAAAAAGAACAAAAAACGCAAGATCATTGACATTATTATCTATTTATTGTCATGCTTTATTGTCAAGAATACATTACATGTTATTATAGACAAAGCGACTAATATTAAATTTATCCTACGATCTAAGACGATGTCAGAAGGCAAAAAAATCATAAATAGACAAAATACAATTTAAAGAAAATAGATATCAAAAAGTTTAAAAAAATAAAAACAAACATAAAAAATAGAGCAAACGACAATATAAAATAGTTAAAAAAAAATAGCTTAACTTCAAAAAACATTATAAAAAAGTCCACAAGAAGTCTCAAATTTCATCCCGATAGTACTCATCCAGGCTGTAGTACGCCTTTTGTGCCAGAAGATCTATACTCCACTCTCAAATGATTAAACACTTTAATGCTTTCGTAAATTAGACAGGGCTTAGTCAATATCTATCTAGGAATTGGAAGCCGAAGGTTAGAGCTTTGCCTGGTGCTGTATACATTTCAAGAATTGTGGCTTGAAGATCTCTTATAATATATTAAACATACCGTTTCCAAAATAAATAGGCATATAACCGTTAAAATACCAAACTTTCTAAATAATGGCGACAGCATCGCCATCACTTAAATTAAGGAAAATATTCTGTAGGAGTGAAAAAATAGCATCAGCAGTGTTTTTGGATGACTGAAAACCAAGCTGAGAGAAATTAAGTAGTCTGGATTTTACAATTTTTTCAATTACTTTTGAAAGGGTGGAAAGAAGTGAAATAGGTCGATAGTTTGACGGATCGTCAGGACTTCCCCCCTTAACAAGGGAACGACAATCGCATTTTTTAAACAGGAAGGAAATTCGCCCCGTAGAAAATAAACATTAATGGCGTCGACAAGAGCATGAAGTAAGACCTCCGGTAAGCACTCCAATATTCTGAGCGAAATACCATCAGATCCTGCCGAACGTTTGTTTTTTATTTGCTTAAAGATACCCTGCAACTCCTCAATATCCGTAATAGTCAGAGAGAAATCCTGTGGGCACCACATATCGTTAAAATAATCGAGAGGATTCATCTGACAGGGTAAGTCGGTGGTTAAACTTCGCGCCACAGAGCAGTAGAATTGGTCTAACGCATC
Source organism: Polydrusus tereticollis (assembly GCA_963920685.1). Classification (NCBI taxonomy): domain Eukaryota; kingdom Metazoa; phylum Arthropoda; class Insecta; order Coleoptera; family Curculionidae; genus Polydrusus; species Polydrusus tereticollis. Next base: position 53,934,770 of record OY987329.1, on the reverse strand, counting down.
GGGTTCCAAATCAACCGAGGGATATAAAGAATTACTTTCCCCTCTTAACTTGTTGACTATGGCCCACTGTTCTTTAAATTTGTTACCCGCATCAGAAATACGCTGACCACCGCTCCTTGGCTCGTTTAATGACCTGTCTATATATACGTCAATAGTTGTTAAAATATGTAGTGAATATAGTATTATCCAAATAGAACTTTCTTATAAAATAAAGAGATCTTCGTTGCAGAGGTTTTTATACCCCGGCTTATCCACGGTTTTCTTTTTTTTTTCTCTTATGTTTCTTATGGGAAAACATTTGTTGAAACCATGCGATAGTTTAATGTGGAAACTAGTCAAGGATTCCGTGGATTAAATAATGTTATCCCAATGCATTAGTGTGCATTCTTCCCGAAAACTTCTCAAATTTTTTGAACTGAATATTCTACCCCTTTTAGTTCTATCATGATTCCGACGATCTTGGTAAGGAAAATGAATCAGTATTCCCTCGTGGTCAGAAAATCCCAAAGGTAGTATAGTACAGTTTAGTTTAAGGTCAAAGTGTGTACAAATATAGTCAATGATAGTGGAGGAATGCTGGGTTATACGTGTTGGCTCAGTTATGTGCATTTGCAAGTTGAAAGAATTGAAAACACTGGAGAGCGATTGTGTGATTACAGATTCTTTATCGTTAAAGTTTATATTTAGATCTCCGGCTAGTACTGTTTTGGAATGTAAAGGAAACTTAGATAGAAGATATTCAAGTCGTCCAGAAAAACTGCAGCGTCACAACTTGGGGGTCTATACAAGCAAACCAGATACAAGTTATACCTTTTATCAAAAATTACAGAAATATATTAATAAATCATTAGGGTTCTCAACGGCCATTAAGGAAAACTGTTCTTGAGCGTTTTTGTTTACGAGAATCATGGTACCTTCATGAATTGATGTCTGTCGACAAAATGAGGACGCCAAAACGTAGTCAGAAATTAAAAAAAGGGTTCTTAGGCTTAAGCCAGTGCTCTGTTAGAAGAACAAAATCGGGATTTTTGTGTAAATCGAGCAGCACACTAAGTTCATTAGATTTATATCTTACTGACTGAATATTTAACAAAAATAGAGATATACAGATGTGCTATCATTGGTTATATTTACTGTTATATTTGAATTTGAAGAGCTACACGATCGATTAGAAAAGAAGATTTATCGGCTATGTGTTCGTTAGTGATAGATTCATGCGACGTAGCAGAAACAAATTCACCTAAATTTTTAGAGTTGAAGTTTTGGTTAGCTGGGTTGCTCCAGGGACTCAATCGTAGCCCCAGTAACTTTTGTGGCAAGTTACCAAACCGTAACAGGCAAGAACCTGGAATCGAAAACAACAACCAAAATACTGTACACCATCTTGACATTTGTCAATCATACGAAACTAACCTAAAGAAAAAACATGAAATGTGGCAACACGCATATGTATACGGATGCAACTTTAAAAATAGTAATATACACGCTAAGCTTAAGTCACTTTTACAGTCACATCTGATTCGTCATAAATCAAGGGGGATAGTTTTGTAATTGATCGGGTAAAAGTACCAGTAGCAGTTCTTAATTTTACAAACCTATTCTCGCATTTAATATTATAGATAAATCGGAACATAAATGACAAAGCACGTAACAATCGTAAGAAATTAGAAAAACGACAAAAATATTCTATCCAAAAATCAAATGGCTCTGCCCTTTAAAGAGCAACGAGTGCTATTTTCCTTTGCTCAGGAATGTTCGTAACATTAATTTGGTCGTTGTACGAATCCAAATCTAATCTATTATCAAGTAGAAACTTAGGTCCATGAAACCAATACAGAGACACTTATATCATTAGAAAAGTACCGCGCGACAAAATGTCTGCCGGGTTCTCTGCCGATTTTGTATATCGCAATTTACTATTCTGAGTTAAATTTTGAATCATCGATACCCTGTGCGATACAAAATCTGTTTGGATGGTCATTGCACCAAGCAATAACAATTTTAGAGTCCGACTATAAATTTACCAAGGAAAATGTCACTAAGTTTTGAAAAATGTTCAAAATTTTTTGTACTAACTTGGCCAGAATCACCAAAGCGCAGAGTTCAAGCCTTGGCACTGTTATTGTTTTGATAGGCGTTACTCTTGATTTTGAAAAGACTAACGTGCATTATACTGAATTATCATCGTATTCTACGCGAAAATACACGCACGCGCCGTACGCCAGTGTACTGGCATTTGGGAACCCGTGTAGCTCTATTTTTAAAATAGTTTTATGATCGCATAAAGTTCGAGGAATTTGTAAAGAATCGAGAAGCGAGACCATATCTAAAAAAGTATGCCATTCGGTCAACAAATCAACATTTGTTATTTCAAAGTAGAAAGAATAAATCGTTTAGTTGGCTTCTTTTTATATTTAGAATCGCTGGGAATGGAGATTTTTAGCAAACTTTATTAGGTACATTATCAAAGTTCAAATCGTATTACAGAGGTTGTTGCTCAGAAATAGATGGGAGAAATGTTTTTGAATTTGAAGGCCACTTATGTAAAGTGAATCCAGAACCACCCAACAAACTTTTTAGCTGAGAATGCAAATGGCATAATTGCTCAAAATTGTTACAACCGGCCAAAATATCGTCAACATAACATTGTGACGTCAGAGATTGTGACGCTAACGGAAACTCCTCGGCACCTAAGTTTGCCACTTCATAAATTGTGCGCGTGGCCGCGAAAGGTGCGAAATTCCTACCATAAGTGACAGTCTGAAGCTCCAGACACTTTAACGGTTCCCGCGGATCGTCGCGCCAAAGAATATTTTGTAGAAAGTTATGTTCTGGATTAACTTTTATTTGTCTATACATTTTTTGTATATCAGAAATCAAAACAAACTGATAGTACCTAAATCGGCATAATATATCAAATAATTCAGGCTGCACCTGGTACCTCTTTAGGGTGACGTCATTCAGCGAATACCCTAGGATGACTTTGCCGAAGCATCAAAAACTACACGTAACTTTGTAGTGAGACTTGACTCTCGAAGTACACACAAATGAGGAATGAAATATTTATTATCATTGCTTTAATTTTTTAATACTAGTGGTACATACTTAGCGTGACCGAGCTCCACGTATTCGTCAATAAATTTTTTATTCTCCGCGAATAGATTTGGGTTACCCTGAAATCTTTTTTCTAATGAAAAAACCCGTTTTCCACCATTCTGAATGAGTCGCCCAATTTTTCGTATTCGCGCGCATTTTTAAAAGGCATATTTACCTGAAATGGACCGAAACAAAATAAAGTTTTTAAATTTTTTATCATTTTATTTTTGCGGTGTTCCAAATCATAAATAATATACAAAAAATTATTTAATTTAATAAGTTGTTTAAAGTGTCATCCATTTTGATTAATGCAAGTTTGAATTGGTTTAATAAAATTATCTCTTACATTAGATAATCTCTAAGGTGTTACGTTACCTCTCTAATTTGTTCTTTCATATATATCATGGCGGGTGGTGGCTGATATGCGATATTCTTTTGACTTTACATAACCCCATAAGAAATAGTCTATGCTGCTATGCTGGTAAGATCCGGCGATCCCGCAGGCCAGTTAATTTATCCTCATCGACCTATCCATTTTTGCGCTAATTCTTGTTCATTTCGTACATCCCTATGGAAATGTGCAGGAGCGCCATTCAACTGAAACTGCATATTATTTTTAATTTGAGCTGGAACATGCTGAAGTAAGACTGGCAGAACTTCTAGTAAAAAGTGTGAAAATTGTTCTCTATTTAAGGTAAAACTTCTCAATAGCGGCCACTAAAAATTTCATTACAAATTGACCGTTTGAGGGGGTGACCGTTTTTGAGGGGAAGGAAAAAAATAAATTACATAATCTACATATAACATATGTGTCATGTGAATGAAATTCAACTTCATTAATTAATAAAAGGCTAATTACACACACATACGTTATTATGTAATATGAACTGTAAATATATAGACATAACTATTTATTTCATAACTCCTACATAATATGTATACATAATAATGTTTAAAAATGTGCACTACATACGAAAAAAAATTATGCTTTGTGAAAAAAAGATTCAATGGAAGTCTGTTTCATATTTTTAATTTTAATTTTTGCTGCTTCATTTTCACATTTCATTAGGATATTTGAAATATCAATGGCCAAATTGCCATTTTCTTTGCCTAATAAAAAATTTTGTACGTCTCTTATTTTTTCACAAACTTCACTCATGCTTTTTAAAGACGAACTAAAAACCTCCTGGTTTTCTTTACTTTCACAGTCTTCATTTTCGGTAGTTTCAGATTGGCTGGTAAACTCCTGAATTATTTCCTGCATCTCCATACTGGGATTTTCCGTTGAAATGTTTGAGTCGATTTGAAGATAATTTTCCAGGTTTGGATTTCCTGGGATACCGAAAAACAACTGACTTAGTGGAATATCGTCTTCTTCTTCAAAAATCTCATTCTCTTGGAGAGTTTCTATAAATCCAGCTTTTTGGAAACATTTTTTAATCGTTTTAGATGAAACATTTTTCCATGCTGCAACAATCCATACCATAGCACTTGACAAATTTATGGTCTTTTCTGCTTTTTCAAACGCATCCTCGGTAGCGGTGTTAGTAAAAGTTAAAAGTCTTTTTATCAAATATTTTCTGTATATCATTTTAAAATTTTGTATGATGCCTTGATCTAATGGCTGGCAGTAAGATGTAGTGTTTGGAGGCAGAAAAACAATTCGAACATTTTCCAGTTGTATTTTCGGGTGAGAACTTGCGTTATCCAAAAATAAAAGTACTTTTCTTCTTTGTTTTTTCATTTTGGTGTCAAATTTTTTTAGCCAGGAAATCATTATCTCTGTTGTCATCCAAGCTTTTTTATTGGAGACCCATTCTAATGGTAATTTGTCTACATGTGCTCCTTTGAAACATCGCGGGTTTTTGCTTTTTCCTATAACTAATCCATCCATGCTACTGCAAAAAATAATTGTCACTCGTTGCTTAGCTGATTTTCTTTCAGCACATTTGTCACTCTTTAAGGCAAAAGTTTTGTTTGGCATTGCGAGATAATAAAGGCCTGTTTCGTCTGCATTAAAAATATCTTTATCATCATAATCCTTGATAATTAATTTTAACTTAGTGAACCAATCTTGAACACTCACTTCATCCACATCAGCAGACTCACCAGAATGTCTTTTGCAGAATCTATCTAACCAGCCATTTGATGCCTTAAAATCACAATTTTTCAAATTTTCTGACACTTCCAGAGCTTTTTCCTTTAGTAGTGGTCAGGATATTGGAATGTTTTTGTTTCTTGCTTTGCAAAACCATTCATAAACCATTTGGTCAATCGCAAGTCCGTCTGTTTTTGGAAACTTCCGTTTTTGATCTGCATTAACTCCTCCTTCTTCATAAAGTTTTTTCAGTTCAATTTTACTTTTTAGAATATCATTTACTTGCGTTCTTCCAACACCAAACTTTTCCGCTATCTTTCGAGCACTGATACCATATTTTTCACTATCCGCGATGATTTCGAACTTTTGTTTAAAAGATAAACGTTTACGTTTCAGAGACATGATCGACTATTGTGCTGTTAAAATGCAACTGAATAAAATTTTACCTTTTATGAAAACATCTTAAGATTTAACAAATTATATTTGTACCTACTTAAAAACCCATTTACATAATTAGGTTTTATCATTCTTCGGTATTTCCAATAGTACCAGTAATAAAGTACCGGCTGGGTGCAAACATTCCCAGAAGGGTCGAGACGACCGCAATTAAGGGTAAAAATTCAAGGTAATTTTCTTAAAAGTTACGGATTCATGTGACCGTGGCCGTTTTAGAAGTGTTTCGGTATTCGAGGGGTCTTTTATTATTAAAAATGCTATAAGATTTATTTTAAGAAGCCAAAACTGACCGTTCAGAGGGGTGACCGTTTTTAACGGGTGGCCGAAATGAGAAGTGTACTGCTAAAAAAAAGGTCCTATATAATAATCATTAAGTATAATACCTCCGCAAATATTGAGCGATCACTGATGTTGATAATGAAAAACTTGAATGGTATGTGGATTTTCAGTAGGGTAAAAGTGAAAATTATGTCAATTATCAAAACCATTATAATGAAGTATGAATTCATCGGTGAAGAAAGCATTCCTAATGAATAAAGGGTTCTCCCTAATTTGTCCATTGACAAAATATTACTAGTCTTACAAAATGGTTGTCTGCGAGTTCTTGGAGGTGGTAGGGATAAAACTTATTTTTTCTAAGCGGTACTGCAACTAAAGATTTTTAGTATTAAGATTTTCACTAATTCCGCGAACACCCAGGGACGGATCCTCGGTCACTGACAAAGCAGTGGCAAATTTATTTTCATCGGTTAAAACAGTATTAGCTCTTTCGGTTTTTTATACATGACACTCCCTGTACACGCAACCTGTTCTTTTAACCTCTTAAATCCTATTTCCTGAAGATGCCGCCTCTCCGGAAAATTTTGGGCATACATTCTTCTGAAACAGAGAATGAAGCCAGTTGGCTCTATCTCGTGGTGCTAGTAAAGAACACCAATTCTTAAGCGTACCTGTGCCCTCTGACATGGACTTACAAAGCTACAAGTATCAGAGGAAATCCTGCAAAGACAAAACGTCACAATTGCAGGAGTCCTAGCTAAGCAGCGCTATGCTCCAGCTGGGCGTTTTGTCACCAAAAACTTAACAAAATGACAAGGGTTTGCTTTTTCCTTCTGCCAGAACCATCCCCAGATGTGTTTCGCTGTATAACAGCTCGTAAGTGGGGCTATAGGTTCTGACGAAGGGAAAAAGCATAGGCGTCTGTTCTAAAACAGAAAAAGCGAGATGAAACATAATGAAACCAGATGGCTCCATCTCGTGGTGCTAGTAAAAAACACCAATTTTTAAGCATATCTGCGGCCTCTGACATAAACTTACAAAGCAACAAATGCCAGAGGAGATCCTGCAAAGACAAAACGTCACAATTGCAGGAGTCCTCGCTAGGCAGCGCTATGCCCGAGATGCCCGTTTTGTCGGTTTAGTAACCGAAAACTTAACAGAAGGACAAGGGTTTGCTTTTACCTTCTGTCAGAACCATCCCCAGACGCGTTTCGCTGTATAACAGCTTGTCACTGAGGCTATAGCTCCTGACTAAAAGAAAAAGCATAGGCGTCTGTTTTAAAACAGAAAATGCGGGATGAAACAAAAAATGAAACCAGATGGTTCCATCTCGTTCCTAAGCATACCTACACTGTTATATAGCGCAACGCGTCTGGAGATGATTCTGGCAGAAGGAAAAAGCAAGCCCTTGTCATCATATACTCTTGTGGCTGAAAGAGAGTTCCCATGTATAAACAAAATTTATTTATTCTCCTTGCTAGTAATTCATTCTAAGTGTAATTACATGTACAAAACAGTTTAACAACAAAATGTCAAAAATTATGTAAACGACAATAGTTATTCATTTTCCGTGGCAAATCACATAAATTTAATGACTGCTGGGAAGAATTATTAGATCGGTATTAGATTCGATATTTTTTTTAAGCGTAGAAGATATGTACAAAAAAAATAACGAAAATTTTGAGAATATAAACACGATTCGGTGACGCCATAGATAATAATAAAAATATTAAGGAAATTTCAATTTTCGACAAAATGTCCCATTAAAGAAAATTGAGTAAATCTAATCCAAACTTCCCGTCATTTGAAAGTAAAATTAGAACACCCTGTATAAAAGCATCTCGTGAATTCTAATAAATAGTACTCTTATAACCCAGCTACCTGCATAAAATATTGATTCAATTAAAATCAATAAAGGAACTATACCATATTTATTGCGACCGTACAACAGCAAAAAAATTAGGAAAATAATTAATATCTTGGCAAGACCGCCACAGATAAAAACATGCATTTAGAATTATATTAACAATAAAGTGGGGCACTTATTTCGGTTAAAGAATATGGGATGTCCCATTTAAAAACATTTAAGATTAAGTTCTCCCGCTTTCGTGAAACACCCTGTATATTTAAAAATATTTTTAAAATATACACCTTTAATAGTCCCTTGATATTTGCATTCAAAGTTTTTCCTTATCTGTAATAGTACATATATGAGATATCGAAGAATTACACCCTAAATGAAGACCCTGTATAATAGACCATTGCGCATTTAATGGTGATCAGGGTGACATTATTTTAAATAGTACACCCGGTATATTTATTCCTTTTTTAGAGTAACCGAAAAAACATTTTTAATGATGTCATATTTGATGTATTTCTTTCTTATCGTTTGGAAATAATTATGATGACAAAAAACATTTACTTGTTGACATTATCATAATCTGTAATAAACCTCAGAAGTTAATAGAGTGTGTTTTCTAGAAATCCTAATATATCGGTTTTTATTCTTGCTTGAATGCTTATACATTTTTCTATACTTTAAGGCCAGATTTTGTATTATTTGTATATTCAAATTGTTCGTAAGAGTGTTGACAAAACTATCAGTCGCCACGTCATTAAATTCGCAATGGTCTCATTCTGCACATCGAAATTGTGTAATTATATATTTACTATACCGGAAGTTCTTTTGCCAATTTCTGTAGAGAGAGAATCACGGTGTTTAATAGCAATGAGCTATGAAACATTAGAATTCGAAAATTTTATAGGAGACGCATGTTTTACTGAGGACCCTAATTCGAGAAGATTGCCATGCAACCTAATCTTCGACATATTATTATACTGGCGTACATCTATAGGGCGAAATGTCATTTTACACGACATTTTAAAATGCAAACCAATATATTACTTAAGTACTGCAAACACTAATTCTTCCATGTCTTTCTTCATGCATTTAGTTTCTTTAATTTAGTCTACGTATTATAAAGATAAATTGTTTTGCTAAATCAATACGCTGGAAAGGAAAAGCGGACGAACCCGAAATCCGAGTTGAGTTGATAAACGATCGCCCCAAAGAATTCACTTAGGGCTAATTTCGACGGTGACAAACCCCATTGTTGACGTCTTTCTCCCCCCGTTAACTAAGTAACGCGCCAAATTAAGAGGGTTTCTTTTAAAGAAACCGGAAACAATACTACATATACGCATTTATCTTCCGACTAGCTTGCAGGGGCGGTGGCTTGGGGCTTTTTACTATCATACGTCACCACATTCTGCTTACTGACTCTTTATTCCTTTATTCGTATATTTCTACTGCGCCATTTACGTTTTAAGAAACAATGGAATTTTTCCATTTGCTGGAGGAACATATCTTTTAAATTACGGAAATAAATTAGAAGATTTTTTTTAACATTCCAGTTATTTCAGGAATTTAAAAATTCATTCTAAAAATGGCATAATAAATTTCAAAGACTGAAAAGTTTTTATAATTTTTCAAAACTACAAACTTATACGAGGGCAAGGCGAAAAGCTGTGGTGCTGAAGTACTGTGTTTCCTAGTATCAAAATGCAATTATTTTTCTACGTAGTCCCCCTTTAGTTTATTGCATTGTGTACAACTTTCTTCCATCAATAGAATTAGTCCATGGAGTACGATCTTACCTCTCAATTATCCATCGACGGCTAATATTAACATCTTCATTTGACTAGAAGCATTTTCCAAAACAAAGGCTTGTTAGAGTAAATAGGATGGATGTGCCAACTATAGGGAGGTACTTCAAACCTTTACTAACTTTAAGTGAATTTGCTTTGGCGATGAAACATAGAAAACATTTTATGATTTCACGTAAATTCCAGTTTCTCCATTTTAACAATACACACACAGCACATCTACTTAAAAGGCCTTAGAAAGGAAACGATTTGACAAATTGAGTTGAAATTTGACGTTTGCTATTTTGACAAGTTAACCAGCATAACAAAAAAATTATTTACAGCAATGCTATTTCTGTGTCCGGCCGAGAACTTTTCACCTTGACCTCGTTTAGTATAACAGTATGGGGCTTTATCGAAATATAATAAACAGTGTTCTTGTAGGGGAAGTTTAGGACCCTTCGTACAGTTTTTACTATTTATTTTCTTTGGTTTTGCTTAAATCATAGATACGTTTGACTCATGAGTTATAAGATAGTGAATACATTTAGATAACATACATACAAAAAATTATTTACAGCAAAGCTATTTCTGTGTCCGGCCGAGAACTTTTTACCTTGACCTCGTTTAGTATAACAGTATGGGGCTTTATCGAAATATAATAAACAGTGTTCTTGTAGGGGAAGTTTAGGACCCTTCGTACAGTTTTTACTATTTATTTTCTTTGGTTTTGCTTAAATCATATATGCGTTTGACTCATGAGTTATAAGATAGTGAATATATTTACATACATGTATATAAAAGTACATATTAGCGAATTTCAACTGAAAATGAAAAAAAAAATTATTTTTCTGAAATGCGAGTTTTGTACGAATCTACCCCACTATGCGGATATCTTCGTACATTGGTGGGGGTACACTCAGATACAACAAGGCGCTTGTGTACATAATAATGAAAACAGCAAGTAATAAAGAAAATTTTTAAGCACTAACTGAAAAATATAACATAACACATATTAATTATATGTTTAACTATATATAGTATATTAAAGTATAAGTGGATATTAAGGTCTTTGAAACACATGCGATTTTGTGAGCACGACTGCGCAGTCGGAGTGCTCGAAATAGAGCAAGTGTTTTAAAGACCAGATATCCACGAATACTTCACATTATTTTTTTTATTGGTACACTTTGAAATCATAAATACTTTATTGGGAGTGCCATTAATGGAAGTGCAACCTCATTGACTGACGATTATCTTTGGAACGTGTTTCTGGATGAGTTTTAAAACATTAACAAATATTTCGGAATTAATCCAACCACTTCGATTTGCACTCCCAATAATAATAATGTACCCCCGGGAACACGAAAAGTAACAGTATTTCCATTGGCCGAAATAATGCGACCAAAAGTAACTAGTTCACCTCTTCCCGCTGATACAAACTATCCGACTTGTTTTTGTTTCTTGAAGCCAAAATTTTCATAGATTCTAAAACCGTTGATATGACAGACTCGTCAAAATTTATTATACGATTCGCAGTTAATTTGTGTCATTCATAAACAGTCTTAGGAATATCGAAAAGCTTATTTACGGCTGTTCTATTAAAAATGAAAGATCTGGCAGTACTTGTATTTTCAGGTTACCTTAAACTGAGGTTCCTGTTTCTATTTCGAAATCCATGCATCCAATCCATTTCTGCCATTTTATTTTCATCCCATTTTGGCGAATATTTGCATTTTAAAGCTTTGGGATATTCCTACGCTAGTTTTCTGACTTATGGTATTGTCAGTCCATAGTGCATTTTACTCGACTCCAATATTTAATTATTTAATCGTGATTCTTCTTTCACAGAAAAAAACTTGAAAACTGATAAACTTTGAGCTAATAATACGCATACTATCACCTTTGTCAGTTGTTTTACTTTTTATTTTTTTCACGCGGCTTTCCAGTGTTGATGCTTTAACATTATATTTCTCTGCAGCTTCTCTATATGAACTCTGGTCTGAACACATAGCTTGTTCATCGAATTATTTTGCTCTTGCTTCTTTCTTCCTGTAATTCTGTACCATCGTTCTGTAAAAAAAGAGAAAATACTTGCCTACCTCCCTTTGTTTGTATGCGATTCCACTTCATCGTTAAAAAAAATGTATATATAAATTTGGGGTTAAACCATTTATAGCAATCGTCAAAATGTCTCTCAAATAATATGGGAAGAATAATAACTAATCATAAGGTTGAATTTTATTGTCAACATTACAAAAATAATCGCGAACTTCGTGATAATAATTTTTCAGTTCTTTTACTATTTATTGTGCATACGAAAATACTTAACGTCCGCTCTCAGCTTTTGCAGCGACGGCACTGCCGATAGAATTTGTTGACACGTATTTGTCTTCCGCAGCTACGCAAACGCGCAATGCCGTGTATTTATACAGCTTGGTGAGTTGGTGCTGTCTGATGTACCAATGTGCCCCGTGTACAAAGGGTCCCAATCTTCCCCTATATCTACAGAAATTCTGTATGCTTGTTAGGTATTGTTTTCGGTATACGTGAACCGATGAGCTGGTGTTCGTGCCACCTCACGACCCATATTAGCCCGGTGAGACCCAAATGGGAGAAAACGAAGCAAAAAAATGACAGCTGTCACAAACCTACACTGCAAATACCGCAGAAAGAATCGCCATACTCTTTGACATTTCTCGCGTTATCCTTTTTTACAATGTGTTATTTCAAGTTGTTCTATCACTCTTATTCTCAAAAGTTCAGACTATACGTAGGTCTAATCTTCCGATTTTTTTAATAAATGGTGGTTGAGGTTGACGTTTCATTTTTGTGATTTTATTAATTTTCTGCAGAAAATGGGTCCTTCTTTGTCGCAGGTAAGTCATTTCAATCATTTATTGATTAAGTGGCTCAAACATCACTATTATATCGGAAGATTAGAAAGAAATCGCTTAAAATGGGTCATTGATCATTGATCTCCCAAAAGCATGCAACATTTCTAAACAATTTTTCCTGTTCAATATCCATTCCTTTTTTATTTTAGAGCTTGTTTTAAATATTAAGTAGTACATGTTACCATATTACTTTAGGTACCACAGGATAGATAGTGACAATGTAAATAAAATATAATTTAGGTGTCCCTCGGAGAAGTTGTAAAGTACCGAATCAATGCCCCCCGATTGCAATGTATGTTTTAAATTTTAAATATTACTCTTTGGCGACTATTCCCACTATCAGTTTCACCACGATGTCCCTGTAATACCTTTGTTTCATGGTTTTATGTTTACACCAAACTAGCCAGATCATCCGTTTCCGGTCCTCCGAGTCCAAACTACTATTTTGTTAGAAATTATGTATACATTTATTTTTACTTATTTATATGAAAAACTTATTTTGAGTGTTCCCATGTGGTATTTATCTTTAAAAAAAAATTTAATTATATAAATATATTAAATAAATAATAAGAATAAATATTGTATGCTGCTTTTATGTGAGGCTGTTTATTATTATAATGATGTTAACCTATTTTATGTAGTTTAGATTTATTTATTTAACTGTATTGTTAAGTATATGTATTTTCATATTATTAAATTAAACATGTTTATAAACCATCCAGGTTTGTGTTTAATTACCATAAAATATTTGAAAAGCTTTAATAAAAATGTAAGGAAACTTTTTTTGAAAGAACGGGACTTGCGCATGCGCAGGTCGCATCTACAATGTGCACTACACTAGAAAATCGCCGCTGATTTTGACATTTAATTAGACATACGTGCATCGGTCCAATAACATGTGCGGTTGCTTTCTTTAACCTTGTTCTTTATTAACCCATATTGCAAGTTCCAGTCCACGAGTGTGGACCTCTATAGCTCCTCGTTGGTTTGATTGGATTGAGACGCTTAATTGCCACGCGATGTGATCACATGGCTACATTTCACAATATTCGTATATTATACGAGTATTACAATTTTAAATTTAATTTAGGTCCAGTTATACAATGCCAGGTTAACTGAATTTGAAGTTTAAACGCAGTACAAAAATTATTGTATGTTATAGAATGTCACTATATCGCCAAACTTGGTACAGTTTCATCTAATTTGATTAAGTTAAGCGGCTACTATTCTAGGCTTGAACTAAGTTTTCCGTCTTATCATTTTTAGGACAGATATAAAGTAACCTTATAATTATTTAAAAAGATATATTTCTTTATTATTCACATATTTATTTGATTTTTGGCTTCTCAAAATGGATGGCGAACAACTAAAATTTAAATTTATTGGAAATAATTGACGATGAAAATTTTGTTAAAGCAGTAGATATTTTACGAAACGAAAAGAAGGCAGCCTCAGACATACATACCAACACGCTTTAGATTATTTAAACAAGGAGTCCCATTCGTAATTGATCCAATCTCTGATGAAAGAATTACACCTACGGAACAGTAAAGTATAGCAATACATTATTTTACAATGTTTATATTTAATTAATAGATTTCTATATAATCTTAAAATATTCTTTTAAATTATTTTAGGAGCCACCGTTACTGGAATTATTACGCTACTTGCTTACTATATTGGCTCTGACAAATACTTAACTTAATATACAGAGAAGATGCTACCTTCAAATTAAAAATAACAACTCGAACATAGACATCTGAAATCTGAAAATTTATTTATTTTATTTAAGGTTATATTTTACACTTTTAACAAAAGGAAGGTGAATATGCATGCGCCAAGTACTACCAAGATTATGGTTTTGATTTGAAGTTGATCTTGTAGGGCTGAGCTTAAATATCAAATGTACAGGGTCTTCCAACGAGGACTGAACAGGGGCTCATTTTTGAGCTTCCTTGTATTTAAAGAAAAATCCAAAATAGCCAATCGATGTACTTTTTCCTGCAGAATTCAAAAATGAAACCAAAAATTTATTTGAACCAGAAACAAAAGAGTTACGCTATGGATAAGGTGTTTTTTAAATGGAACATAGCTTTTTTTATACGATTTTTGGAACGAGTGATTTTTTTTTTGTCCGTTTTGATTAAAATATTTAATATTGTGACAGCTATTTTTATTAAATGTTAATGTTTTATCCAGTATAATTTAACTTTAACCTGTTTGAAACATACACTAGGTAATAAAGGTATAATCACATTTGAATCCTTCAAAGTCAAAAAATTTGACAAATTTACTATAATATTGCCGAAATGAAATATTCATTAGATGAGAGATTGCAGATTGTTATCTTGTTCTACAAATGCCAAGAAAATGCAAGAGAAGCAAGGAGAAGATTTATTGCAAATGTTCACAGAAATATATCCGTCAATACTATTCTAAGGATAAAGAACCTATTTGAGGAAAATAAAACATTACATGACAGAAAAAGAAATTTGTCAAATTTTTTGACTTTGAAGGATTCAAAGGTGATTATACCTTTATTACCTAGTGTATGTTTCAAACAGGTTAAAGTTAAATTATACTGTATAAAACATTAAAATTTAATAAAAATAGCTGTCACAATATTAAATATTTTAATCAGAACGGACAAAAAAAAATCACTCGTTCCAAAAATCGTATAAAAAAACCTATGTTCCATTTAAAAAACACCTTATCCATAGCGTAACTCTTTTGCTTCTGGTTCAAATAAATTTTTGGTTTCATTTTTGAATTCTGCAGGAAAAAGTACATCGATTGGCTATTTTGGATTTTTCTTTAAATACAAGGAAGCTCAAAAATGAGCCCCTGTTCAGTCCTCGTTGGAAGACCCTGTACAACCGGATTTCATTTTTGAACCTACTTCCACTTTGAATAAATTTAAGTTGAACTTAGTCTTAAACTCTGTTTGGACAACCAGGGCTTAATATCTTAATCGATGGATTGAATAATCCGTTTTTGTTATGCGGGGCATTTTTGAAATTTATTCACGCTCCTCGGTTATGATTTTAGACAGGGTAAGATATTAAACTGCACGTTGTTCAGGAGTTCTACCTACCATCAGTGGCATCAAAGTATTTAGTATATACTTTTCAGTTTGTTAGTTGCCTGCTTTTCTTAAAGCACTCCTAAATTATTGTTTTAGGACAAATCAACGTAATTCTGACTAAATCAAACTAAATGTTTAAAAAATGAACACTGCACAAGCTCTGCAAGAAAAATCTTAATTGGTTTTCTTCTAGCAATGAAAGCGATTAACGTGGTTTTGAATCTTTGAATATTATGTTCGTTCGGGAACCTATGGAAGACCGTTTTAGGGTGATTACGTTCTTTAGAATAATTTTGGAACAGTGCCTTTTGCGAAATACTGAGTGTCGACAACGGTTTGTCGAATATTTTTTCTGTATTTCATCTTAGATAGACTACTTTTACTTCAACTTAATAACGGATGTACTTAAAGAGTGTAGGGGGGTAGTGCAGGTCTATTAGACCATGAGGCAATTTTAAGTAAGTGTAAGCTTACTACCTACTTACTAAAAGTAGTTTTAAGAGTTTCTCCAAATGCAAACGCTGGTTGGCAGAGCGTCGTTCATTTTACTGATCCTGTTACGTATACATAGCGTCTTAACATATATTTCAACAGGGCCTTCCCTGTGAGAAATATATGGAGAATAACTAGAAAACCCTGGATAAAAATATCATTGAGAAATCTTAGTATCTTTTGGATAGCAACATTGTGGGAATCAAGTTGTATTTTTAACTCCCAACATTAAAACGTGAGGCTTTAAATTTTCCTCGGGTCTAGGTTATTCCACTGGTTGGTTTTATATATTTGGCTAAGTGAATTAGACAGTTAGATCACATTTAATTTGGCGTTTATTCATCCAATTCGGCACTTGTTTACAAGATAATGTTGCTATACCTTTCCTCGATCAAAACACCAACTCTAACATTAAACAAATACTTAGACAATCAATCCCAAATCTCAGTGTTTCTTTCAAAACCAAAAACAGTTTAGCAACACAGATTGTAAATTCCCAGGATAATATTGGACATCTTTCTATCTATAAATTATATTGTAATTCTTGTAACAGTACCTATATTGGTCGTACTTGTAGACCATTAAGAACCCGTATAAAAGAACACCTTTCGAGATCCTTTTCTGCTTTTGGCCAATACCTCAAAATTTCAAATCATACTTTCAGTCCCTCCTCTAATTCAAAGATTATTCATGATACCTTCCAAAAATTTCAACAAACTCGATTTTATGGAGGACATAGAGGTTAATAAGGAATTACTGGACAATTTTTAAAATTTCAATATTCTCTAACCTTAACAATTTAAAATTGCCCGCTTTTTACTCTCAACAACGCCAACAATGTCATTTCAATGACAAGATAAATTTAATCTTTCAATTTAAACAACCATCAAATTTCGACTCAAGAACACGTTCCACGTGCAGTAAAAATTTAAATATGAAAAAGAAAAAGAAAAGCGATGGTTAATTAACAATAATTTAAAAAGTGGTTCGTCCCAGTTGTTCGTCTTTTACAAATTTACATGTTAATTGATTTACATAATAAGTTTTTACATTGTGCTGTTGATGGCCCACTCGAAAAAAGTTAATTTTGTCAATGAAGTGTCTTGTTTTCTGACAAAGTGAGTAAAAACCAAAAAATACATTTCATATTATTTCTCAACACAAATTTTCAACAAATAAAATAGGTGAAAACTCAACTTCACACAAATTTATATCAAATTTCTAACAACGACATTTTTAAATAAATTTTACACATTGGATTTTCCTCGCTTTTAGGAAGCACTGAAGATGGCCTAAGACCGAAAGCGCTCTGATATTTTAAATTAATTTTCAAGATTATACACTTAATTCAAAAAACGACTGTTGTTTCCTCTTATTTCAAAAAAGTGTACACATCCCTACCTCATCAATTACTATATTTATTTACTGTATGCTTTTCATTAAGCGAATGCAATTGTCATGTCCGACGGACGATGATCCACGTTAATTTTGACGTATGTATTCGCCTTTCAAAGGTTTCATTCGCAGTGTCTCGCGAGGAACCGAAAGTGTACTCTGTCACCAGAAAATCACACCCCGCTGTCATATGGATCAATCACAAGGTAACATATTTCCCGCCTTGTCTTTTAACAGGCTATTTATTGTTCCGCCATGTTTTCTTAGGACCAATTGTTATTTTCCCGTCTTCTGTACTGCGACGTGCTTGATCTCCTAGCGGCAAAGCGTGTCAAAAGATATAGGTTTTTACAATTTCTAAAGATAGACGTTTTAACATTGAATTATGTTGAGAACACTTTTTTGCTTAATTAACCGTAGCGACAGGCCGCTGTTTTAGGATAATATTTGCCAGTTTTGTTGTTTGTCTGGACGAAAATATTATTCGTTCTGAAAACATTAAATGCATTTGGTTTCTCTATTTATCTGACTGTGGAGGAATTGTATTGGTAATGGAATATGTTAAAAGCAGCTATTTTATCTAGACAAAAAGTAGTATTGATTCTGAAAACATTGGTTGCACTTAAATTCCACTATTTTTATTGCATTTGAGCAATCGTTTCTCCAACAAACATTTTTATTGAATAATGTAAAAAATATAGAAATATATTATACAGATAAGTCATTAAAATAGACAAATAAATTATTATTATTATTATTATTTGGAAACGCTTAAATAACTCAATTAGTCAAACAAACAAAAGGAAAGTCGGACAATCATTATGATTTGTGTTGAAAGGACAAAAAAAAACAGAATCGGATATTACATCGAACAGTTTTAATTCATTTTATTGCTCCGTCGCTTCAAGTCCGTGTAGTCATATCCATTCTAAACTTTAAGTTAAGCTCCCACCCGGGACTCCCAATGAAGGTCAATTTCGGTGTTGAAAAGATGGGTAATAGACCAGACTCACGAAATCTGTATATGGGCAGACGCTGATGATGTTAAAGCCTTTCAGGCTATTTACCTAACAATTTTTGGTTAATAGCCTACTTTTGATATGTCAGACTGCAATACGATAGTTGCCTTTTTTTGGGTATAGACTAAACTCGTGCAGCCTTCCAGGGAAAAGAGAATACCAAGTTATCGGATATTACCAGGAAACCAAAAATATTGAAGATATGCTAAAAATAATTAAAAGAAATAACCTTAAATTATGAACAACGAAGTAATGGTTAATAATGTTATAAATATAACGCCTTTTGCTTATAAAAACTAAATCGAAAACGATTTGACTTCTTAAAACACCGTTGAAAATATTTCAAAATTGGTATACATAAAGTAAAACATAAAAGCCTCTATTGAAGTAGAAAGGGCCATTTTAAAAGCGAATGGGACCACTTTGTTTAAGTTAAAGTAAACACAAACAGAAACGGTCGGTCCATGGCAGTGGCAAAGTAACGTAGTTACGACAATATTGAAAAATTGAAAGGGCTTTTAGGGTACATTCGAAAAGGATTTCCAACAAGAGAAAGGTCGCTTGGCAAAGAAAAGCGCAGCCAGTAAATGTAGTAAAGTGAGCTGATACGTGCTGAAAGGCCAAAAGCCGCAGGAGAATACACAAGCAGTTTCAGTTGATAGGACCCTTTTAGTGGGCGAGCAAATCGGAGAAGAATTATTTATAGCCGTTACTCTTTGACATTTCCTCGTCTTGGAAAACTTTAAAAAATGTGTTCTCCTCTTTGAAGCTAGCCAGGTACAACATATTAGTAAAATCAATTGTTAATTAACTGGACAGAGGTTGTATCTAATCTAATAATGCGTGAAGTCCTTCTTAACGGTATAATAGAATTGAATGAAATGAAGCTGT
Organism: Polydrusus tereticollis; assembly: GCA_963920685.1. Classification (NCBI taxonomy): domain Eukaryota; kingdom Metazoa; phylum Arthropoda; class Insecta; order Coleoptera; family Curculionidae; genus Polydrusus; species Polydrusus tereticollis. Next base: position 53,915,417 of record OY987329.1, on the reverse strand, counting down.
TTGTGGTGAATTCTATGACGTGAATAACTTTATAAAGCATGTAGGTACTTTATACTATTTTTTTTTATTTTGCATTTTCTTTCAAATAAAAAAACCATATTTAAATAGAAAATATCGCATATAATTTTGTTTTTGTAAATTTTTTATGTCTAAATATCTGGTCTCTCCTTGTCAACAAATAATAATGTTGTCCTTGTTTATGCAAACAAACATACAAACATGACTAAAAAAGGAGATTTCATTTATCGACACAACTTACCAGAAAAAATGGTTTATCATGCACTCATATAGTCATATCCAAATATTGAACAATAAAAATAAAAGATGAAACAACAATTTATTGATTGTCTTTGTTACCGGCTTTTTTCTATCGAGCAGTGGAAGTCAGGACGCTCACCTGGATCGACTTACCGACCAGGCAGGTTTAGTCCGCCTATCATTGATTTGCGTACAACTTTTCTAAATATGATTTTTTTTTATTAGAATAGAATATTAAATTATATGACAATAAAATAAACTTAACGCAACAATTTATAAACATGAAGAGAATAATTACAACGCGCAACGCGTATACACATTTATCCTAAAAATCGCATTTACAACGCTACACCAATGATGAAGAATCAGCACACGCCTGACGCTTCGCAGATGCACAGCCCACCATATATTGTTTGGTTATATGGAACCTAAGTCAATTAAATTACTTTTCCCGGTACACTCCCTTAAGCTCGTTGATTTAACCTGTTGCCAGATTTGGATAAATAGATTAAATTATATTGTATTAAGATATTCCAAGACAGAAATCACAATTGCATCTTCATTAAATATTAGATTGATCTGATCAAAACTTAAATAATTTTGTAACACATGGTGATGTCACATAAACATTGCCACTTATTCTCTACAGGTTGACATAATTAATTTTCAATTCCGACGTTTCGTTTTCGGCCCACAATCATCAAGTTAATTTTGTCGAATACAGACCTGGAATTTAAATTGCATATTTTTGATTTTTATACCCCTATACCTTATATCTGATGTCTTCTGAATGCCATTCGGACGTTTTGATTCTTAAAAACAGCAAGATTGTTAATTTTTTTTAAAAATACTACCCTAGTGAAAATTAGAAGAAAAACAGATACGTATTAGATAAACTTACTAAAATAATTAAATAATAAAATCAAGTAATGAAGTCCTTCAAAATTTATATATCTCAAACATTACATCCTGGAGATGCAGAGAGAAGAGCTACTTTTTGCCAATGGATAAGGGATCAAGCTACAATCAATCTGAATTTTTTAAATCGCATGATCTGGTGGGAAAATTCAAAATTCACAAACTGTGGTTTATTTATCAGAAAAAAACGAACATGTTTGGGCTGTAGAGAACTTCGTCTTTAAATCAGGGTTTCCATTAAAAAGTTTGGGCAGTATTGTGTGGAGACAAAAGTTTGGGTCCATTTTTATAATATGCTCATAATTTAAATGTAGACATGTATTTTAATTTTTTTTAACCAACCAATAAGAAAAGTAAATAACAAATTTGTTAAATGTTTAAACGTTAACGGCAATTTGTTCGAACATTTGAGATAAGTTCCATGGATATCCTTACCTTTTATAATAATATAATAATGATAATAATGTCGTTATTGTATAATATACAAAAGGCGAAGTTGAAGTCAGGCTTCCTCAGTTAACCCTTTCCTTAATTTTGTTTTGATATTATCGATGCCTTAATCCTGTTTTAATGTGACGTGTATCTTATATCAGTAAGTTTATCTAATATGTATCTGTTTTTACTCTCTTTCCTTTACGCATCATTTATTACATTATAATAATAATGGTTTATGAGTTTAGAGTGAGAATTCGAGACTGTAAGGTAACCTCTTGGCATTGCACACAGACCGCATAAAAATTATCTATAATTTCGAAAAACCCATTTAGCATCAAATGAGTATTTTAAAGACAAAAAATATTTTAATTTCCTCTTATACGCCGCATCTGCTCAATTTCAAACCAATAAATACTGTAATTTTCACTTGGGTAGTATTGGTAAAAAATCCAAAAACCTGGTTGATGTATTTGGCATGCAGCTTTGAATTTATGTTATTTCGTACTTTTAAATACGTTATATTACAAAAATTGTATTTGTAAATATATTTTTGTGTTCTATGCCATAAGAACAGAAATATAGATAGCATTACAGAACATCAAATAAAATATTGCTAAACATATCAATGGCAAATTTATTATATCTTATTTCAAAGCACGAATCAGGGAGGGGGCTTTTCGATTATCAGGCAGCAATTGCTTCTATTTCAAAATAGATCCAAACGAAATAAAACTACACTCAATAGCAGAAGTCTTCCGTGCGTAGGTCCGATTCCAATGACATCCACGTACTTTTGATGCCTATCCTCCCACTCACATTACTAAAATGTTTATTGCCAGTATTAGTTACTTTACTATTAGCAATACATTGACAAAATATATATTTTGTTACTAAAAAATCTTAATCGTCCTTAATACTATATGTACCTACCATAATTAAAATCATACCAATAATTAAAAAAAAATAATAAAAAAAAACGTATAATAGTTATTAGATTATGGAAATTCCTTATTAAATATCGAATATAAAGATGCCCGATAGTAGTAATAATTGGGGGATTCAACATCATAGGGCCCTCCAATGTTAATTTTCGGAGGGATTTTTATGACTCATATCTCCGGAACCAATGGGCCTAGGATATTGCGCATGCGTAGTTGGAGTCTATGAAATCGGTTCTTGCGCATGACTCGAAAATAACACCTGTCACCTGTCAATTAAGAACTGTCACCTGTCAGATGTCACCTGTCAAATGTCAAAATCGACAGCTGATATATGTCACGTGTTTAGGGTGACGTCATGAGTCGTTTAAAAAAAGAACGGGGTTGATCGGGCCAATAGGGCCAAAGTTAGTATAGCTAATGCCCTAACGGCAGGAGGGTGAAAGGTTGCAAATACATGTCGCGTGCTTAGGGTGATTTAATAAGTCGTTTAAAAAAAGGACGGGGTTGATCGGGCCAAATCACAAAATTATTTTGAGGATCCCCCCTGTATTTCAAATTTTATTATATCCTTCAAGCTTTTAATTGAATTTTAATAATCGATTGTCAGTTCAAAGGATGGAAAATAACCTTGACGAGTGCGATGCGAATGTATAATCAACATGCAAACCATTAATTATACACGAGGCTTGTCTAGATAATGATTTATTTATGCTAATTGGCTACAGGTAATTTACAACAACAAATATTGGGTCATTTATATGCAAAAATGCATTTCTTAAACAGATAATTACTTGCATAATTTTATACAAAAATCTATACAGGGAAGATATAAAGTAAGTATACAAAGACCTCCCAGATCCCCCACAAATTCCCTAAAATATATATTCCCGACGAAATTGTAACCTTAGTATAGCTAATACATGTCGCGTGTTTAGGGTGACGTCATAAGTTGTTTAGAAAAGGAACGGGGTTAATTGAGTAAATAGAACCAAATTTAACAGTCCGCATGTGCGAGAAAAAAAATTGTTTCGCGGATATGGGTTATATATTAAATAAAAGAAAAGACATCAAAATTATAGAAAATTATTTATTTATCTATACCTTGACTTAATAAAGGTATGCAATAGATTAATTAGTAAAATGGTACAAGATACGCATATAAATACAATTAAACTAAGCACACCATGTGTTCCAGCATATCCATCCACTATTGGAGAATTGTGAGAAGCATTTTGGTTTATTAGCGTCCTCCACTCGGTTTCGCCAAAAGTCAGGTCTCTAAACTGAAACCTAACCTTATATCGTAAATCACCAACTGTTGGAGCGTTTGATTTAAAAACAGCCGTATGTCTATTATCAATTTGTTCATATGTCATTTGAAGCCATGTGTTGTTTGCAGAAAAGGTTGGAGTTCCCAACATTACCGATGCATTCAATACATTATACGGAGCGTAAACGTAAAACACATTTTGTACTAAGGTAGTCAAGAGAATATAGGATGAACTTAACGCCGCCATGACTGTAGGCAGAATGATCTAAATTCCATTCCCTAAAACCTTTATTACTTCACGAGATTGGTACCAGACGCTCATAAAAATTATAAATATTACTAGCACACAAATGGCGTCGGTATATGAGAAACTCTTGTTTTTCTTCTCTTTTGTACACTTTATCGGTTTATTTTTTCTCAATTGGCGGCATCTCCATAAGACTTAAGCTAGCTCACAATGCTTGACATTCTTATAATGATCTTTCAAAGGATCATCTCCCACATACCAACTATCAAACTCACAATAACAAAATGAACACCTGACAATATCCAATCTCTCAGTGTAATAAAACCCCGCACTTGCCAACTCTTCAGGATTGAGCTTGCTAGGCCAATTAGCGAACGTAATTAGCCTATCTTCAAAATTACGAAGCAAACTATAACCATCATCTCCACACATTTTAGGAGATGTTGCTATCTAAAGTGTTGTAAGAATACTATGAAATAAAACCAATAAAACGGGTTTATATACATTTATTATCATCAAATATTACACATTTTTATTCTATCAAAGTCATCTAGTACCTTCTTGGGATTAAAGTGTATTAGTCCCAACATGTAAATAGCTTGTTCAGACATGTTTAAACTACAAATATTTTTAATAATCTCAAAAAAAGTTTCCTTGGATGTCTTCATTAATGTTCATATAATTTAAAAAGTTATCATAAAATGCCATAAAATCTAAATTTTTTATCAGGTTTAATCTATAATTAATAATGTGACTTATACTAACAAATGAGGTTATGTCGTGAGAACAGAAACATAACGTTGTATTATTACACACAAGATTTATTATTTTTTCACTCAACAATGTAACGGACGACACTGTAAAATTTTCAGTTTCAGAATCAATTCTTAATAATGTATCATCTTCAACCATTTTGGACGCGATTTCGAGAAACTCATGCCACTCGAAATTGGCTAGTGATGCTGCAACTTTTTCCTCAGGTAAATTTAAAACAGTATTTATTAACTTCACACTCGGCACCATTCCTCTAGCTACACTAAGGCCAACGATTATCTTATAATTTCCAGCGGAATAATGCACCTCGTTCAACAGCTTTTTCTCATTCTTAATGTCTTCTCTACTTCTTAATATCATGCTATCAAGATATCTCCAAGGAGACAAACTTCTTGAATCTTCTTCAACAACGTATTCGCCCATGACTAAATAAGTACTGAAACCGTCCAAGCAAATTATCGACTACACTCTGACTACCCCACTCCTGAATATTTATTAATATTAAGTTCTAGGAATAAAAGTTGCGACAAGGCCCACCCGCTACCCATCTCGGTAAATTCTAAAGCTTTTTTAAGTAGGTTATTTTTATATAGTTTAAACACATGTTCTAAATTAGTACCTGGATGAATCACGCTATATCTCGAATTAAATGATTTAATTTCTTGTTCCTGCGTTGATGGTTGTAGGTATACACCATAAAGTTCCATATTCATTGATATAGCTCGATGAAGACTCAACTGTTCCGCTAACACCGTTAGAACCTTATGTTTAAGTCTTTCAGGAACAGCTTAACATCAGTCAAATTATTATTTGTCGATATGTGATAGGTATTCACTCTATTCTTAAAAGCTGTTTGAATAAGTTTAATACCAGAGCCTACAATCTCCCCACAGTTTTCCTTATGTTTCGTTGTACGATTATGACCTTTAGTCACCTCACAGTGGCACTGTTTGCAGTACATCTTATACTATAGTACTAGCTGATTATTACGAAATATGACGTATTTATCCAAATGAGTCTGCATAACACTCAATTCTAGCAAACTAAACAACATCTTTTATCATGTCCACCCAGCTGTTGTGTGAATTATCAAAGCCAAGCCACTTGACAAACATTTTCTTCCCCTTTTTCCGTATAATTCTTTCAATAAGAAATACATCGGACTGTTTAGTTTTCTGTAATTCCGCTTCATAAAATCCTCCACTGATTGGTCGTCCCTGCATATCCTCCAGTATATAGGTTGTAGGATTTGTTATATTAACCTTGGAAATTTTGAAAAGCTCGGTTGTCCAATTAGGTACATAACCCTTTTCAAAGACATGCTTGGATTTACTTATACGAACAATGTCCCCAACCCCAAATTTTTGTTTCCCCACAACCTTTAGATGTGTATATACAGAGTTTAATAACTTATCCGCGTTACTCTTATTAACATCCGACGGCTTCATGCCAATCGTGTGATGTTTAGTAGCATTGTATGTATTCACGATTTCCTCCAACAAATCAATCCATCGATGATTTCCATTTAAAGTAAACAATCTAAAAAGCTTTTCTTTAATTGTTCGAATTACTCGCTCCGCAATTGAAGCCTTCAAGATACTGAAAGTGCTATAATGATGTATTTTATGCGTCTTCATAAGATTTTGAAAACTTGTATTGTAGTATTCCTTTCCATTATCTGTAACTAACTTTTTCGGGATTCGCTTGGAGTGTCTAAAAATATTTTACATCGCTTTGGTTATTTCTTGAGCAGTTTTCGTCTTTATGGGTCTTGCCCAGAGAAATTTCGAAAACGAATCGATAACAACAAGTATGTATTTATACCCCCTATTTTCGCGCGCATATTGATCGAGTTGCGCAAGATCGGATGCAAATGTATCATCTAAACCATATTGGATAAATCTACGACGTTTAAATTTCGAACGAGCTGGGGCGTGTAACTCTTTAACAACCTGTTCTCGCGCCTTAGTGATGACACCCTTGGGCATTTTGTTAATAAAGTGAAATATTTGAAACATGTTAGACAATTTATATACCCCTATCAACTGTATCTGCTAATTTAGTTACTTTTTCATCAAGTTTCTTCAACTCTGCAGCTAAAGGTGCAAAAGAATTTTCGATTTTTACATGCATGTAACTATGTAAGAGGTCCTTGAGTTTATCGAACTCTGGTTGCACTATTTTCATGGCTTCTTGCTGGTAATTGTCAACTAATTTTAATTTAACATCAATTGCATTAAAACGATCATTAATTGTTGAAATATCTCTTGTTATTCTTGAAATACTGGTAGAAGACTTTAGCAAACGATCATTTAAATCGCGTAATTCTGCAGATACAGCCTTCATGCGACCTTCGATGTTATTGGTAGTATCGTTAACCAGCTTAATACACTCGTTTGAAGAAGCAATAATTTTCATGTAAAGAACAGAAATTGCATCATCTAAAAATTTTTTATTAACAGCATCTGTATCATCTGTTGGGGGACTGACGTTACAAAGCTTATGTTCCCTAAAATTGTAATCACCATCCCTAGTGAAGGAAAGTATGGTGGGTGCTGGTAAAACTCTCGGAACCCTGTAGGGGGAAGGTAAAGAACGTCCAAACTTATTCATGATTAATACTTTAATGATGCTTTTAAGGAATTACATGTTTATTTATAGAATTCAATAATTCCAAGTCTCTGCAATTCCTTTAAAATATTCTGAATCTCGTTCCAATTATTATTATTACCAACATGTTCGGAGGCTTCAAGCTTCTTCATTCGCTCAACTAGTTCATTTACATCGTCGTAATATACAAATTCCTTTGGTCTTTCGTTGTACTCCATTAATGCATTCCCAGATTTCAGTTTAGATCTTGTTACAGGCATTCTACTAATAGGCGGTGTTTTGTTCGAAGAACTTCTAAGATTTCTAGCATGAGAAGATGCTGATGATTGCAACAAGGACGTTGATCCTAGTGTTGAAGATGTTAGTAGCGGTCTAATAATATTTTTATATTTTTCCGATTTGCTTCCTTTTAGTTGACCATTACTTAACCGCCTATATGCATTAGTGCGCACTAATATGTCTTTATAATGCACCTCATCATCTTTCTTACGATTGATGGGATTCTTTAAAAACAATAACTCATATAGACCCTGACTTCCTGGATAAGCGACATCGCCTACTTTAATGTCTCCATTTTGCAAAAAGTCCACCGACAGAGAACCCATTGTCCATTTACCATTTTCAAAATTGTATGTTAGACCTTGTGAGTCATCCAAATCAGGGGAACTTGTCCAATACATTTTTAAATATTCGTGAGAAATTGGAGGATATTGACTGGTAAATTCCTCGAAAATTGCCGGATTCGTTCTCATAGTAGTTTCAAACACCTCCTTTAAATCTTGTGGGGTATTCTCTTCAAACACATCATCCTCGATTTCCTCATTATCAACCAAATCTCCATACCTAACTTCCGCTTCTCTGGGCAAAAATTGAACTTCTTCTGGTTTTGTTTTTACAATCGTCTCTGTCGGTTCAGTTTTAATCTTTGGCTTCTTGGCTCTCTTTTCCATAAGCGGTACAAGCATATTTAGCGGAGTAGTAACTGGTGTTAAAAACTTGTTAAGCGCAGCATCTTCTTCGCTTCTTTCCAGCTTTAAAGCCAAGTATTTTCTTCTTATTGTATTAGAGGCATCAATTATTCGACGTTTAACATTCTTTTCATAGCTGTTAAATTGTCGAGACATTGCGACTAAATGGTCTATACTTTACAATGATGACGGTGATACTAACTACATATGATGACGTTATAGTATTATATAGGTATCGAATTTACTACGATATCTGCCTTTATTAATGTCGTTGTCTTTTACTATGACTAAAAACCCATATTTATCATTCCAACATTCAGAGCAAATGCGTTTAAACGAATCGAGAGACATATCCGTGTTTACATGATCGCTATAAATATGTTTCAAGTTTAGCTCGTCTTGTTTAAACAAAACTAACACGTTGGCATTATCGCGAATCAACTGTTTGGGTACTTTTGAATATGTTTGCGAGAGATAGAATGAGCCGATATCATTATGACGGCCCATACAGAAATAATTTCTAATTTTATCCTGTTTCTCGCAAGCCACATCGTCAAAGATGAATACAGAGTCGGGTTGAGCAGTTGACGGGTCTATTACATCATCATTCTCACCATATGTGAAATACCCCAAACGACAATGTTTCAATGTTTCTCGGAGGAAATCATATTTTTCCTGTTGTAAAGATTTCGAATAAACGTACACATTTTGAAATTTTAAACCATTGGCGTCAGTTAATAGACTCATCATTACATTGGTTTTTCCACAATTACTCGGTCCACATATTAACGCCCTAACGGTGTTTGGAAAAAGCTGCCCGTGTTTGTTTGTTTGTTTCTGTTTGGGCATATCGAAATTTTGAATATTTAGGTGGTGTTTTTGTTTCTGCTTCCGCATTACTATAAATACACTCTTTTCTCTTCAAGAACTTTATTTGTAATGACAACGTTGCAGGGTGCAGGTGTCTTAAATAGTACCATAAATCGACTCCCGTTTGAACTTAATTTACCTGGTTATTCATATTGTGGTCCCGGCACTCGATTAAAAGAACGTTTAGCTCGAGGTGATCCCCCAAAAAATAAATTGGACAGTTTTTGTCGAGATCACGATATTGCATACTCTCAGTCTCAAGACTTGAAACAAAGACATCAGGCAGATAAAATACTTGAAAATAGAGCGTGGGAGCGCGTGAAAGCCAACGACTCCAGTTTTGGCGAAAAAACATCAGCTTGGCTAGTCACTAACGCTATGAAGGTTAAACGTAAGTTGGGGGCGGGGTGCAAAAGCTTGACTTCGATTGTGAATAAGCTTAGTAAACACGGCGCTGGTGATATAACCAAGAAAAAGACCTTGAGTAACTTACTAAAAGCAGCACGCATGTCGATAAAGAAAGCCGGTGGACGTAGAAAAATTAATATACCGAGGGTTATACCACTCCCTAAGACTGGCGGGATCCTTCCTTTGATACCAATATTTGCCGGGCTTAGTGCTTTGGGTGCTCTCAGCGGCGGGGTGGCCGGTATTGCAAAAACCGTCAATGATGTTCAAAGTGGAAGAGACAAGCTTCAAGAAGCTAAACGCCACAATGAGACGATGGAAGCCATTGCTTTAGGGAAAAAGGGTAGCGGTCTATATTTAAAGAAGTATAAATCGGGGTATGGATTATATCTAAGAAAAATGCCAAAAAACTACCACTGAAGCTGCCCAAACGCCCGTTAACCGATGAAGACATCAAAAACTATACATCTCAATTAAAGATACCCAACTTTAGGGGGGTCTTTATGCGAGATACTCTTCCAAAATCACCTAACCATACTGAGTGTGGTGTTGTCAATTTAGATCGAAACGTCGGATTCGGAACACATTGGGTAGCTTATAAGAAACGCGGTGATAAAGTTGTTTATTTCGATAGTTTTGGCAATTTGAAACCACCCAAGGAATTTATAAAATATATGAAAAATTGTAAAATTTGCTTTAATTACGATCAGTATCAGGACTTTGGATCATCCAATTGTGGACATCTAGCATTGGCTTTTCTCTACAATAAATCTCTATAAAACATATCATTCAAAGTCCCTTACAACAGTCATGTCTCAGACGTTTACGCTAAAAGGTCGTTCTCACCAGCTTGAAGCACACTTTGTTCCTCCAATAGAACTTGACCCAAACTACGAATACTCTCTTGCACTTATATCGCTGAATACTTGGAATACTATTCCAAACATTGAATCAGGAAAAAACAAGATTTACTATACTGAAAATAACGTGGAAAAGATATTGAAGATACCTACGGGTTCGTACGAACTGCAGGATATCGAAACGTTTGTTCAGAATCGCATTCTTGATTCACACGCTACTTTAGACGAGCGCAATCACGTCTTTTCGTTGAAACCTAATACTAATACGCTAAGGTGCGAGTTGAGAAGCCAATACGACCTAAATTTTCAGCCAGAAGATAGTATAGCAAGATTATTAGGTTTTTCTCAACGTAAACTAACAGCAGGTGTTGTGCATGAATCAGATCTACCTGTAGAAATAATACAAGTTGTTACTATACGCATAGAGTGCAATATTATTTCCGGTTCGTATTA